>MCFE01001091.1:0-17375 GCA_002104905.1 Basidiobolus meristosporus CBS 931.73 | reverse complement strand
ACCCTAACCCTAACCCTAACCCTAACCCTAACCCTAACCCTAACCCTAACCCTAACCCTAACCCTAACCCTAACCCTAACCCTAACCCTAACCCTAACCCTAACCCTAACCCTAACCCTAACCCTAACCCTAACCCTAACCCTAACCCTAACCCTAACCCTAACCCTAACCCTAACCCTAACCCTAACCCTAACCCTAACCCTAACCCTAACCCTAACCCTAAGCCCTGCAACAAAGCTACCTGAGTTTCCCTAACCCAAAAACAGAGAAACTCCTCCTGACAGCAATACACCACTTCAAGGCAATTCACCACACTCTGCATACTCAGCTCTGGGATCATATTATGAGTTCTTTGCCTCTGCAATCTTCCAACTCTATAACAAGAACAGTATCAAGACTCTACAGGGCAATGAGGCCCTCTTCCAGGAAGTTACCTTCAACAGAACAGCTGGCTAACATCTTCTTCTCTACAAAGCAGTACTCAACTCCTGGCTTTCATCCTGACTTCAAGACTCTGCCCATCCCACTTGCACTTGATCAAAGGAGAATCCATAATGTGCTCAAGAGGCTTCCCAACTCTACTGCTCCAGGTGTGGACACAATCTCCTATGAGCTTCTGAAGACTAGTACCAAGGCCATGTCTGCACTTCTGCTTCCACTGTTTCAGCAATGCTCAGCCCAGCTTTCTACTCCTGAGGAATGGTCCTTTGCAAATGTTCTGCCACTGTACAAGGGTAAAGGAAAGCACCTGGATCCTAGCTCCTACAGGCCAATATCTCTGCTGCCCACCTGCAGAAAGGTGTTTGAGCTTCTGCTTGCTCAGGAGCTCTACTCTGACTTCCTCAAGTTTCATCCTGCACAGTTTGGCTTTGTTCCTGGCCTCTCCTTGGAATATGCAGTCATACTTAGCCAAGATCACTCTCTCCAGTGCAAGTATCCCTCAGCTCTGTTTGATATTACTAAGGCCTTTGATTCAGTTGACAGAAATCTGCTATGGTCCAAGTTGCAATGCTTCTCCAGTACCTCTCTCACCCTCCTTGTCAGGTCTCTGTTTCTGGATCCACAAGCAAGAATTCTGCACCCAAGTGAGCAATCACCAGTGTTCTCAGTTCCTAATGGAGTGGTTCAAGGCTCTGTGCTTGGTCCTATATTGTTTGCCATCTTCCTGAATGACTTCCCAAGACTCTCAGCTGACTGCCTGGTTACTCTCTTTGCTGATGACATCAGAATATCCTCCTCCAATGTGCAACAAGACTCCCAGACCATCCACCAGTATCTGCAGAAGAATAATCTCCAGCTTTCCATTGCAAAGAGAGTACCTTTGGGCTCTCCCATCAACTTGGAGAACTCCACTCTACCTGCTCAGGTTTCTGCTACATATCTTGGCTTTCCTTTCCTTCCTACTGGACTAGACTCTGGAGCACACCTGAAGAAGAGAATTATCCTAGCAAGACAGGCACTCCACAAGCTACTGGCTGTTGCTCCTCCTACAACTTCAGCTCCCAGCTGCCTCCTTCTACTCAAGCAATTTGTCTTCCCTGTCCTGGAATTTGGCTTACCACTTCTCTCTCTTACTTCTAGAGACTGCACTAAGCTTGACAAGTTTGCAGTATGGTGCATTACCTCCTTGGTGCCTCATTTGCCTGAATGCCCCTACAGACATGCTATTCTTGGTGCTTTTGGGTTTATGCCCTATAAGATCAGACTTCTCTACCTTAGAACCAGATTATACCTCAGACTTCACAACTGCAACAACCCACTGATTAAGGCCTGGAAGAGAACTCACCACACAACACCTGGCTCCTGCTGGAGAACTATACTTGGAGATCCTGAAGTCAAGAAGTTTGCTCACTATATTCTGCAGTCAGAAAAACCCAAGCTGGCCTACCTGAAGTACTTGACAGACCTTTGGCAGCAATATCTGCAGCAGCACACTCCCTTTATGATGAATATCAATCCTTATCACATTCCCCTCATTGATGTTGTTCACAAGTCATTCTTACCTCTCTTGCTACCCCCCTTCCCACTGAACAGTGTCTTGAGCACTGAAGAACTATCATCACTTCTTATTAACTTACCTACAAATTCCCCTCAGCTACACACTCTTGTATCAAAGCTACAACAGTAGCACTGGCTTCTTTGTTTCAACTGAAATAAAGATTTCACCTGTTGGTGACTGTCTCCCCCCCTAACCCCTAAGTGAAATTGGCCAAGTTTTAAATGTTGATGCACAACATCTCCCAAACTCATCTACTTCACTCCCCCATGAACCTGAACTCCAGTGTACTCTGGGATTCTGCCTTAACTTTAGCTTAGACTTATTCATATTTAACTTAGTTTTTACTTTGGATATCCTCAATTCCCAGCTGGCTTCTTTATTTGTAATTAGACTTGTCTGAAATCAAATAAAGATCTCACCTACATTGGTGACTTTCCCTCCCCTAACCCTTGTTTTTGTTACTTGGACAAATTGGGAAATAAGCCCAAAGTAGTAGATTATACCATGTAGCAGGCTCATTATCCTTTGTTGTATATTATCCAGTGTAGGCGTTAAGAAGTACAAACATTCCAATTGTTTTGGATATTGTTTATTAAACATATCTGTTTTTGTTCCCGGTATCTGAAGAAAAACTGTTCAAGAGAAAATCCTGTTCTGCACACAAGCATTACACATCTATTGAGAAGTACAGCAACTAAAAATACCTTGGGTAAGCTTTTAAGAGGGTAATTATGCCCAGAATACTTGTTGAAGTAGTTGCCATGCAATATTGGATCTTTTTCTTTCAAGTGTATTGTAAAGCATGTTGTATCTGTGCAACAATTATTTGAAAAAGGTATAACTGAGGCGCTTTAAAATCTCCTATTCTGTTTAGAGAATCATCAACCTTGGACAACAGTAATACTTGTCCCACACCTGGTAAGTGTGGATTTCACAATAGCATATTACCAAGTCTTGCGGAAAGGTTATTCAGCATATTCACCCCCAAGAAAATATTTATCCTTGTCTGTAAAAACAATAGAACCTGAGATACTAAAAGCAGTAGGTTTAGCCAAACCAAAAGAATCATATAATAGACTTGTTCTGCTGGATAGCGCCACACTGACCCATGAGTGCCAAATAGTGTCATAGTGTTGCAGAGGGGCACAGCACATCTATATCTCGCCACACAATGTATAACATAGTTCTACATCTACATGCCAAGTAGCCTCTGTGTTTCACCCATTGTATTGGAGAAAATCCATTTTTTGACCTTTTTTAAGGTCACTTAACCTGCAGGCAAACTCCCAAATACATAAACTGCTAATAGACACTTAGCCAAGTTGAATACTAAGGTATTTGAGTAATATAGGAGTAAAGCAAATGCTTATTTCCAACTATGTCTATTTAGTCAATTGCTGGCACTTTGTATTTCTAGCTTAAGTCAATGTGGGTAGACACATTGTAAGCTTCACTCTATATTGCACCTGTGGGCCAGAAGGCACTGAACAGCAACTCACCAGATTTGCCATGCTCTTTCTAGGTACAATAACTAAGGTTGTAGAGCTCAGCATTTAGCAAAATACTTATATGGCTGTAAGATACTTTATTTTCTAGGAGTACTCAAAATAAGAGTTCAAGATACTCTATTTTTTCTCCTTAGACCAGCGTAGACACGTTGATTTCTTTAGCACTTACATAGATGCTACAGACTCAAAGTGGTGTTCTGCTGATAGAAGCATAACGGTCTCAAGGTTATTTAGGATATATGCTGAGATCCAAATTGTTTAGTAACAGAAGTTAAACAATGCCTTTTCTAAAGCCAAGGAATCCAGGTTACCGGAAACCAATGCTTAAACGGCCTATATCATCTACTAAGGCAAAAGCGAAGACCTCTCCAGGTACCTGAGAGACCTCAGGGGTGCCATATCATATTGACCGCAACAGAAATTGATTGTCTTCAGAAGTATGGAGCGTGTGACACGATACTGATTGCTGGAACGGATGCCTGTACATGGCAGTTGTACACGTATATCTGATCAAATGCATGACCGGGGTAAGACTCTGCTCTCACGCTATACTTAGACAATCAAAGTAGCAGCTCACACATATTTAATAAAGTGCAATGACCATAATACAACTGGGTCAAAGGAATGTTTATTAATTCACAATGCTTCAGCTAAATATCCTTAACAGCAACATCTCCAAGAGTCCACCGGCTAAGTAGGCACCAACCAAACCCTACGAGATTAAATATTTGGCTATCCACGCAAGCGGTCCCTTTTCTCCCTTCGAGGATCTGCTTGAAGGACAGCTGGCCAGTTCCGGGTCCTCTCCAAGTTCAGCAAATCCCTTTGACTGTGACTGAGGCGTAGTTCCCGCTGTTAGCTCTCTTTGCTCTGGCAATTTCTTCTCTGACATTGGCAGAATACAAACGGGCTTCTTGATCGGATACCATGGCTGAGGAAGTGGAGCGCAATAAGTCTTGAGACTGGCAAGCCTACACCTACTGCTTTATATCACCTTATCCAGGGGGTGGCTTAGTGTTGTGTAATTATACTCACGGCTGCTTCATGTGCCCTTTTCTACTAAGTATAGCGGCTTCCCACCTAAAGTGCTGAGTCTTAGGCCAAGCTTGGAGAATCATGAATGACTACAGTTGAGGCCAAATCTGCAACATTACCTGAGGAAATAAGTTTTACAACATGTTGGCTGACAATGATTCAATGAGTAATTGCACGGAAAATATATTAACCACTATCCTTCTCAACATACTTTTCTATTGAATAGCGAGGCAAGGAGCGTCATCAACTTCAATTCTGATGCCATAGCCCATTGCCAAAATTCACCAACGGAAAGTCCAACCCAAAGCCATTAGAACCAACACACATTAGTCTCTATGACCCTGGCTGATTTCTTACCGTACTGGCAAACACAACCGTGTATAATTCCTTCTTGCCGGCACAGTCTCTACGCACCATGCCGGTCATTGGCGACAAGGATTTGCACCAATCAGCAATGAGTCTGTTCTTGTAATAACAGATTATATAATAAACCTGCCAAAAAGAATGACCGTGATAGTCGGTGGCTGAGCTCTTAATCCGACGCTGTACTCCATCTGTGGCAGGGTGAAGTTAGCAATTGACAAGAGTATGTGTCTAGCAAGAAAGCATCGCCATCCAAGCTATCGATTGTAGTAGGATAATTAAAGCGCAACACAAACAAAGCGAACAGTCACATTTGGCTTGTTTCTTGACAAATAACTAATTGAAAACGCGTGTACTACAACAAGAAATCCCGAGGCAGCCTCGACTGTCCCAAGCACTATCTACTCAATATCCCCAACTCTTGGCAAACAGCTAGTCAATTTATTCTCGCCTGTACTGTGCTGTACACCCCATGACAGTCGTATAGTTCATCAATCAGCAACAACCCTAGGTTCTTGTAATAACTGGTTAATTTAATAAGCGTGCCCCAAAGCTTGACTGTGGTGGCAGCTCTCCAGTTGCGGCAGGGTAAGATCAGCAATATAATTAAGCATGTGTATAGCAAGAAAACAGCACTACCAAAGGACAATACCTTCCAGGCAATGATAGGACTATCGTAAGAGATACTTGCCCTCATTCTTCACACTTTAAAGTGCAACCTATACTGTGTAGCCTTGGTACGAAGAGGTAAAATAGCAAAGGTTAAAACAATCTAGCTTGCATCAAGCTAGTGCTATGAACGAAGCCTAATTGAGTGGGATCGAGGTGATATAAATCGGCAAAATTCGCATGAGACTCCACCAGCCAGTCATGCAGCTTTCCTTCCTCTTACTAGTTTCCGCCATCGCTTCGTTGCAAGCAATTTCTGCTACCCCACTCGGTGAATCCCAGGTGGGCTACACTAATGAGCCATGTCTCGGACAACAGGGTGCTTGTTATCAGGACACTTTGGCCCCCAGTCAAGAATACCAGCCGTCAACTGAAGAGGGGAACGATTCGGAGATGAGTGAGCCAATACAGACAAGCGAGACTTCGGGTGAGCAGCCAGGATTCTCTGGGTTGCAAGGGCTCGATATTTCCAATCTTCAACCATCCCAAGCCTTGCTGGACAACATCAATGGCCATTCCTCCAGTAAAGCCAATGCCTTGTCCAACTCAAACCAGTTCGACCAGGCGCAAGTCATTGATCAAACCCTTTACCAGCCCAAGCAGCAACAGCCACAAATTATCATCACTCAGCCAGCAGCGCGTGCACTCAGAGGGGGGTACAAGAAGTATAAGAGATCTGCTCATCGCCACTTCAAAGTTAGATATTTCAGTGGAAACATACATCAAGTCTAGTATAAGTAAATTTACGAAACAAAATGAGCAACATATCACCAGGTATACTGATGATGTACAAGTACTCAAGAAATGCCGATACGCACACGCAAAAATAGTGACACTTATCGTTGTACACAATGAAGAGAATTATGGGCAGCGGTGATAGAACCATATATATACACAGAGGCTGTCATTCCAGCGCATGCGTTTTATATGATACAGGTTTCCTCAATAAAGTCCATAACAGAATGTATCTAATAATACTCACTTTATGCCCTCGGTTTAACCTTTTTATATAGCCTTCCACGCTATATAGCGGCCTATGTAACTAACTTATTTCTCAGCTATTCTTCAGCATGCGCTCTACTACCATAACAGTGATTCTAGGCCTTGCCGCGAATCAAGTTGCCGTTGCTGCCCCAATCGGCTGTTCTTCTCCATGCACTCGCGAGCAAAGAAGGGTGCATTATCGTAGCTTAACATGTGCACAGTATGCGAACGATTGCTACCAAAACGTTCGAGTTTTGCTTATTGTTAAGACGTTCAATGTTTAATCCCCGTTATTGCGACAGGTTTTCACCACGGTGACCAGAAAGCACGATAACCTGAACATTGCTAATGCCAACAGCAATAAAGGCCTCAATGTCAAGTACTAAGCAGGACCCAGTCTCGAACTAGAGGGTGGGGCCAACGCATTAGAATATGCCAAGCAACAGGAAGCGGAACACTCGGACGATGGTTCTCTCTCTCCCTACGCTCTGATGCAGCCCACCCAAGATGTACAATACACAACCCCTGTGGCAGAAATGCAATGCGTAGAAGATTGTCCAGAGAAAAATGTTTTATACAATTAGTGCGGTGACAATGCTTCAAATGTAGGCAGCCATCACCACACTATTACTGAAAATCTTCAATCAATAAAATTGAAATGACATTCTTATATCTGTTGTTACTTGTGATTATCATTAACTGTGCCTCCAGTGCTTTTTACTTGCACACGCCTGTATCATTATCAGAATTACTGACATTAGTATTAGATGTTCACTTACGTACCAAAATACGGACCCTCAGTCTTTAGTAATGCTGCTATCCACCTAAAAGTACGATATTAGAGAGAATATCGGTCAGTGTTACCGGATTGAACTTGGTAACACAAATATTCGAGATTGACAGACTGCTCAGTGACTGTTAGCATAGTGATATTTCCTCTTGAGGTTGCTGCAATTATTCTTATGCAAGCTTTAGGAACATAATAAAAGTGATGAGCCTCCGAAGAGATTGCGACCTGAACGCCACCTCACCAGCTTATTTTTGATACAAAGTAAGGAGTCAGTCGATGTTAAGTGACATCAACGCGTACAAAGACCACTTAGTAGCCCAAAAAAAAAAGACAAATCGCATACACTCACAATGAGGTAAAAATACAAAGCAAACAATCAAATAAAGGAGTTAGAATTGAGAACCCTGACATCTTCTCATACTACCCCGTTGAATCCACTGCTGTTGGTTATGATTACATAGTAATGAATTTAACCTGCGAATAGTGCTACTTTATACCGGATAAACTGGACTGTTTTCAGTTTTGGAACGTGATCTAACTCATTTATGTTGGAGCCAATTTTGGAAATGTGGCCAACGAATTCCTGGGTTCTTCCCAAACGTGATCAATATTAACGGCAAGCCCACATATCTTAGCACCTATTGTGGTAGTTGAAGATTCTTTAAAACTAGTCATCATAACCTTACTTTAGTGGCTCAAGGGCTTCCTTGCTAAAAAAGGTACTTTGCCATTCTATATCAACGGCCGAGCCTCTTTAACCAGCTTTACAACCAATGGCTCATTGATACCAATCAAAGGATTATTGCAATTATGGGTGCAAACAAGAACCATTCTCAAAAAAGCAAAGCATCCAGCCGAAGTCAAGCCCAATATCGGCTAGTTGTTCAACAGCAAATGTATCGAAGTCTATCTGGAAAAATATGAACACTTGCTCAAGTGGAAAAATATAATCTATATGTAATAAAAGTGAGCCTTCAGCTTGGATCAATGCAAATAATAATCCGATTACTCATAATTGGGTGACTTTTCTTTACGATATTGTAGTCATTCAGTTGCATGTACCTGAAATACAAAAATATGACAAATCAAGCGTATTTCGCCTGAAAGACTAAACCTCCAGGTGGATTACCAAAGGTGGATTACCAATTTAATATAAAGTCGCCAGTGCCTGCATGTTGTATGACTTAAAACTTAGTAATTGATAATCGTGGGAACTAAGAAGATACACATATACGAATATGAAGTCCAAAGAGGAGTGACCATTCAAGAAACACTTAACGACAAAATGCTTTTCAGAAATATCCTCTTAGCCAGTGCCATGGTGATCTCCATGATTGCATCCTCTTTTGCCGCTCCTCTTGACCGCGACCAGCCCAGTATTACGGCAACCCCCGAGTATGTGGAGCTATATAAAAACGTAAAGGCATGTAGTGAAGAATTTCCATCTTCACTCAAGGCCATTCCCACTGGTAAGGAAGTGAGGTTTGCGGAATGTGTGGAGATGATCCAGGAGCTTACTCAAAGCCTGGGAGCACCGAGCAATAGTGTGGCAAAGCGTGCTCTTGACGCAACTAATGGGGTTGACGTATTTTTTGAGGCCCTGGATCGCTTTGAGCAGACAGCAAAAAGCTGGGAGAACTCAAACCTCGTCTGTGGGATTACTAAGCAAAAAGGCGGCAAGGATATTTGCGGCTGTAACAAAGGTTACTGCTGGAGAAGAGTAAGTTGCCATGAAATTTCCTGTACAGAAACAGTAGCTTACAAGGTATTCAGTGCCATGGAGGAGTAGGGATTATCTCGTTTGGCATTGGATATGCAGCACCCCCGCAAAGTGCACCAGAGTGGTGTTACATCAACAATATTCAAAGGTAGCATATAGGTATTATTTAGTAAGTTTGCATTCTTACTAACGCTAAAGTCTTTTTGCAGTGGCTCCGAATATCAGACATGCACCAAGGACTCGGACTGCGTTTTTGACAACACTAATTGCGCCAAGAACTACTGTGCCCTCTTTTAAGCATCACTCTTCCCACGTCTACATTCTCATTGTCTACTGCTAGCTTTATACTATAAAGCACTTGGTTGAAATTAAATGCTGATTACTATTTCGTGTATGCACTGTCTCACATAAGGCTTGGGGTCATTTTTTAAGAAGTAGCTTAGATCAATCTAGCTCGCATAAAGCTAGTTGTGTGGGATCGAGGTGATATAAATCGGGAGAGTCCGCATGACTTCACCAGCCAGTCATGCAGCCTTCCTTCCTCTTGCTAGTTTCCGCCATCGCTTCACTGCAAGCAATCTCCGCTACCCCACTCGATGGCTCCCAGGTAGCCTTCACCAATGAGACATGCGTCGAACAACTGGGTGCTTGTTATCAGGACACTTAGGCCCCCAGCCAAGAACACCAGCCATCAATTGAGGAGGAGGATGATTCGGAGATGAGTGGGCCAATGCAAATGAGCCAGACTTCGGGTGAGCAGCCAGCACTCTCTGGGTTGCAAGGGTTCGACATTTCAAATTTACAACCATCCCAAGCCTTACTGAACAACATCAATGGCCATGCTTCCAGTAAAGCCAATGCCTTATCCAACTCAAGCATGTTCGACCAAGCGCAAGTCATTGATCAAACCCTCTACCAACCTAAGCAGCAACAGCCACAAATTATCATCACTCAGTCAGCAGCACGTGCACTCAGAGGGGGGTACAAGAAGTATAAGAGATCTGCTCGTCGCCATTTCAAAGATACTAGAATTAGCACTAGCATACTCCAGAAAATAAAGACAAAAGCCATACAATACACATATAAGGTTTGGTCATGGTGAGCTCCACGAAATAATGGAAGAACATTGAAAAAATAAGAAACTATGGGCATGCATGAAGGGAATTCAAAAAACTGATGGTACTCAAAAAGCATAATAATTTTGTGAGTAATGACCTGATTAATCAATGAAAGTGAGACATGAAATACATAATAGCAATTTCCCCAGCTAACCCATATTGTATGCTATACAACAGCCCACAAATACGTTATTTGCTCCACCTGCGCTTTATTACTGTAGCAGTGAGTGTAGGCCTTACCGCGAATCAAGTTGCCGTTGCTGCCCCAATCGGCTGTTCTTCTCAATGCACTCGCGAGTATAGAAGGGTTCATTATCGCAGTTAAACATGTGTACAGTATGCGAACGATTACTACCAAAAGGTTCAAGTTTTCCCTGTCTTTAAGGCGCCCAATGTCCAATCCGTGTTATTGCGTCAGGTTCTCACCACCGTGACCAGAAAGCACGATAGCCTGAACATTGCTAATGCCAACAGCAATCAGGGCTTCAGTATCAAGTATCAAGCAGGGCCCAGTCTTGAACTGGAGGGTCGGGGTAACGCATTAGAATATGCTAAGCAAAAGGGAGCGGAACACTCGGACGATAGTTCTTCACATCCCTACGTTCTGATGCAGCCCACCCAAGATGTACAGTACACAACCCCAGTAATAGAGACACAATGCGTGAAAGAACAAAATATTCAATACACACATTGTGCTGACAATTGCGCCTGATAGTTAAATCAACCTAAACTGAGAGTATTGAGTAGGCAAAACAAATAAGCCCTCTTTGCACGACTACTACTCTCACAGTACATAGACTATCATCCACGTTAACCAGTCAAAAGAATCGATATCTGGCAATAGCTCACAACGACAGACACCGGAGTAACAAGAGCACTTTACATTTGGTTGGTGGCAAAGGTGAAATAGTGCATGCAACATTGCCGGATAGAGAAGCGCAATCAGCGTTGTGTATCAACCACCGCGTTTAGAGAACTGGTGGACTCCTACTTTGAGATGTCAGTGAGTCCTTTTCAGCGCCAGTTTCAATGTTTGTGTGCTCATTCCATCGAACTGTAAATAGTTGTATCGATATTGGGGGTTAAATTGCTGTAAATGTGATTTTTGGTGTTATTCGTGAGACGCAAAATGACTCATACTACGATTTCTCAAGCAAGGGCTTGAAGCGTGCACACAGGAATGGCACTGTTCTTACGTAGTTGGTTATTTCATAGTCAATATTTGCAGTCCAGAACAGTATATATAATACACTGATTTTAGTTGATTTCAATATTATGGGATTTGGCCACGAAAGGAGTGAAAATTTTTATCTTTTTTTTCCTACAAATAGGGAGCATCTGTCGTTTGGTATCGTTACGACTGTACTTTGCAGGATTATATATATAGTACATTCCCAACAAAGACCCTAAAGGACGGTTTGCTCATTCTGACAGCTTGTTGTTACCCAACTATCATTCAAAAATCAAATCAAAATACCAATCTATTTCGCTACATATTCACTTCGAAAATCAGCAAGCAAAGAAATGAAAAATACTCAAAATTTTGATTGCAAAATAGCATACTTGTTTGATTACGATTACAGCTTTCTGATCATTAAAATCAAATTGATAATTGAATGTTTAAGTGGACACACAACTTTGCATAAAAATAGGAAAAGAGTAAGTTGGTAGTCTCACTTTATTGTAGCGGCTACTGATGACCATCCACTCAGACTTGCCAACCTCTGACTGCTCCAGACACCAAAGGAATAGGGGCACTCCACATTTGGTTGTCGGCAACATAGTCAGATAGAGAATATGGTATTAAGGTTATTTATTGCAATGCTTTAATATGTATTATCATCGCTTTAAGCTACCTTCACTGTTCCTTAGTAGATCCTACCACACTCACATACCTCAGGGATGACTGTATGGTGACACTCCTGCGTAATGATTTCGGGCAAGAGCTATCTGTGCCGGGGCATAGGGCCAGTGGGGGGGGAGTACAGAGAGGCATTGTAATTATCAAACTCTTTATCTAGCTTCTAGCTCGAACCCCTAGTACCACGGACACTGTTTCAAAGATATTTTCAGGTGAAGTACTTACACACCGTTATTCTGGAGATTGCCGACTTGATTCCCCGTAGCTCATGTTATAACGGAAAGTGTGGAGTTTGCCTGGCATATCAACGCATACACCGAAATATTGAGGATGCGTGGCTCCTATTTCTCATCCAAAAAGGCTTCATTGAAATGAATGAACAAACCTGCGGTGTTGTATACTCAGTTTTCTTGCCACCAACGCAGTGATTGTAGCCTCGATTCGGGTCTATCATCTCACTACTATGCCAATACTTAACCCACAGCTGATGCACCGCTCTAGAGACATGAACAACTTGAATGGACTGATGGCCTAACTGGATATTTTGTTGTGGCTTGACAAGGACAATAATTGTAGTGAGTATTAGTCTGACAATGAACAGCAGTTATTGATTCATTGTATACAAAGCACTTGTAATGTAAATTATACTTCTATGTGAAGCAAGTCGCTACAAACACTAAAGTTGTATCAAATACTTGCGTGTTATTGCAAAGGCTTAAAAATCAAGATTCATTTATACTTTATAAGCGACAGTGTTACCTAGGACTTTGCATATCTCGATTAAGTCTCAAATGGTAGAGTGACTGTAATCAAAGTATCCACACTCATTCCATTGTTATAGACTGCTTAGCCACAACAGCCATGGAATGTACATGTTACACTAAACGTAAGTATCAACATTGTCTATGCATCTCGAGGTCCTGACTTACTTTCCAGTTAGAGGCCAAAGATGCTTTATCGGTGAAGAACTACGACTACACAATAGCATATCTGATGAGCAACCCGGTTCATTGATTTTGCTTTTGCGTATTAATACCACATTATCTCTGTACCACTATGCCATACGAGAAATACCACCTTAATGCTGCAGCTTTGTGGAACTGGTTTACATTACCCAGGTAACCTTCTCTCTTGCACAACCATTTGTAGAGCTAGTCACAGCGACTATTGACGAAAGTATGTGCTACAATGTGGAAATGACGCCTATATATTGAGCTAACCTTGCTGCTAGACATCATTCACACACTAAGCTCTCAATTAAAACAATGAAGAAATTTGCTGTTTCCTTGATGGTCGCCTTTCTTGTGGCCAGCTCCAGTTCCGGCTCCGTATATGCTCTCTTGTGCCAAGCCCAAGGGAACTCAAGAGGCTCCTTGTGCGTTGGAGATCCGTATTCTGGGATACTGGATACGGCCAAAGATGCTATATCTGATGATCAATAAGTCTAATACATTCAATGTTGAATGCTAGAAATAATGTAAGTATACATAGTAGCTTGATAACGAAGTAAACAGCAGTTATGTAACAGTGTATGTTGGGGTGTTCTAACCATACATGCTACTCATCATGTACACCGGTATAAATAACAGTCCTACTCTGTCAAAGTATAAATACACTAGTAAATGTATGTGGCTATTGATTCCCATAAGATCAGGGCCCGGAATACCATTATAATTACTAATTAGTGATTTCCAAAGTCCTAGTGCTCCTGTTTGATGCAAATAAATCACTTTAATGTTTCCTATTCTGTTTAGAGAATCATCAACCTTTGGCAAAAACCTTAGGCTAGTGCTTCCAACAGTAATACTTGTGTGTGAATTTCATGATAGCATATTACCAAATCTTGTGAAAGGTTATTCACCCTGTTAGGATCACTTAACCTACAGGCAAGCTCCCAAATACATAAACTGCCAATAGACAGTATTTGAGTAATATAGGGTAAATCAAATGCTTATTTCCAACTTCATCTATTTAGTCAAGCACAAGTCAATGTGGGTAAACAGATTGTAAGCTTCACTCTATATTGCACCTGGAAGTGTGGACCAATAGGCACTGAACAGCAACTCACCAAATTTGCCATGCTCTGTCTAGGTACAATAACTGAGGTTGCGGAGCTTGGCATCTAGCAATATACCAATATGGCTGCAGGAGTACTCAAAATAAGAGTTCTAGATAATCTATTTTTCCTCCTTAGAAACACGTTGATTTCTTCAGCACTTACATAGATCAGCGCAATAGCTGTTACAGATTCAAAGCGGTGTCCTGCTGATAGATGCTTAACGGTCTCAAGGTTATTTAGGATATATGTTGAGATCTAGGTTGTTTGGTAACAGAAATTAAACAATGCCTTTTCTAAAGGAAGCCAACGCTTAAACGGCCTATATCATCTACTAAGGCAAAAGCGAAGTACTCGCCAGTTACCTGAAAGACCTCAGGGGTGCCATATCATATTGACCGCAACAGAAATTGATTGTCTTCAGAAGTACGGAGCGTGTGACACGATACTGATTGCTGGAACGGATGCCTGTACATGGCAGTTGTACACGTATATCTGATCAAAAGCATGACCGGGGTAAGACTCTGCTCTCACGCTATACTTAGACAATCAAAGTAGCAGTTCACACATATTTAATAAAGTGCAATGAGCATAATACAGCCGGGTCAAAGGAATGCGGATTTGAACTCATTTATTTCACAATGCTTCAGCTAAATATCCTTAACAGTAACATCTCCAAGAGTCCATCGGCTACGTAGGCACCAACCAAACCCTACGAGATTACCCATGTCTGGCTATCCACGCAGACAGTGAGCTTTCTCCCTTTGAGGATCTGCTGGAAGGGCAGCTCGCCAGTTCCGGGTCCTCTCCAAGTCCAGCGAATCCCTTTGACTGTGACTGAGGTGTAGTTTCCGTTGTTAGCTCTCTTGGCTCTGGCAATTTCTTCTCTGACATCGGCAGAATACAAACGGGCTTCTTGATCGGATACCATGGCTGAGGAAGTGGAGTGCAATAAGTCTTAAGACTGACAAGCCCACACCTGCTGCTTTATATCACCTTATCCAGGTGGTGGCTTAGTGTTGTGTAATTATACTCACGGCTGCTTCATGTGCCCTTTTCTATTAAGTATAGCGGCTTCCAATCTAAAGTGCTGAGTCTTAGGCCAAGCTTGGAGAATCATGAATGACTACAGTTGAGGCCAAATCTGCAACATTACCTGAGGAAACAAGTTTTACAGCATTCTGGCTGACAATGATTCAATGAGTAATTGCACGGAAAATATATGAATCACTATCCTTCTCAACATACTTTTCTATTGAATAGCGAGGCAAGGAGCGTCATCAACTTTAATTCCGAGGCCATAGCCCATCGCCAAAATTCACCAACGGAAAGTCCAACCCAAAGCCATTAAAATCAATACACATTGGTCTCTATGGACCTGGCTGATGTCTTACCGTACTGGCTAAACACAACCGTGAATAATTTCTTCTTGCCGGCACCGTCTCTACGCACCATGCCGGTCATTGGCGACAAGGATTTGCACCAATCAGCAATGAGTCTGTTCATGTAATAACAGGTTATATAATAAACTTGCCCAAAAGAATGACCGTGATAGTCGGTGGCTGAGCTCTTAATCCGACGCTGTACTCCATCTGTGGCAGAGTGAAGTTAGCAATTGACAAGAGTATGTGTCTAGCAAAAAAGCATCGCCATCGAAGCTATCAATTGTAGTAGGATAATTAAAACGTAACACAAATAAAGTGAACAGTCACATTTGGCTTGCTTCTTGACAAATAACTAATTGAAAACGCGTGTACTACAACAAGAAATTCCAAGGCAGCCTCAACTATCCCAAGCACTATCCACTCAATATCCCCAACTCTTGGCAAACAGCTAATCAATTTATTCTTGCCTGTACTGTGCTGTACACCCCGTGACAGTCGTATTGTTCATCAATCAGCAACAACCCTAGGTTCTTGTAATAACTGGTTAATTTAATAAGCGTGCCCCAAAGCTTGACTGTGGTGACTGCTCTCCAGTTGCGGCAGGGTAAGATCAGTAATATATTAAAGCATGTGTATAGCAAGAAAACAGCACTACCAAAGGACAATACCTTCCAGGCAATGATAGGACTATCGTAAGAGATACTTGCCCTCATTCTTCACACTTTAAAGTGCAACCTATACTATGTAGCCTTGGTACGAAGAGGTAAAGTAGCAAAGGTTAAATCAAACTAGCTTGCGTAAAGCTAATGCTATGAACGAAGCATAATTGAGTGGGATCGAGAAGGTGATATAAATCGGGAAATTTCGCATGAGACTCCATCATTCAGTCATGCAGCTTTCCTTCCTCTTGCTAGTTTCCGCCATCGCTTCGTTACAAGCAATCTCCGCTACCCCGCTCGGTGACTCCCAGGTAGCCTTCGCTAGTGAGCCATGTGTCGAACAACAAGGTGCTTGTTATCGGGACACTTCGGCCCCTAGTCAAAAATACCAGCCGTCAACTGAGGAGGGGGACGATTCAGAAATGAGTGAGCCAATGCAAAAAAGCGAGACTTCGGGTGAGCATCCAAGATTCTCTGGGTTGCAGGGGTTTGATATTTCCAATCTTCAACCATCCCAAGCCTTGTTAGACAACGTCAATGGCCATTCTGCCAGTAAAGCCAATGCCTTGTCCAACTCAAACCAGTTCGACCAAGCGCAAGTCATTGATCAAACCCTTTACCAGCCCAAGCAGCAACAGCCACAAATTATCATCCCTCAGCCAGCAGCGCGTGCACTCAGAGGGGGGTACAAGAAGTATAAGAGACCTGCTCGGCGCCACTTCAAAGTTAGATATTTCAGTGGAAACAGACATTAAGTCTAGTAAAAGTAAATTTACAAAATAAAATGAGCAGCATATTACTCGGTATACTGATGATGTACAAGTACTCAAGAATGTGCTGATATGCACACGCAGAAATAGCGTCCCTTATCGTTGTAAATAATGGCATAATTTGTACTGAAGAGAATTATGGGCAGCGGTGATAGAGCCATATTTATACACAGAGGCTGTCATTCCAGCGCACGCGTTTTGTATGTTTCCTCAATAAAGTCCATTACAGAATGTATCTAATAATACTCACTTTATGCCCTCGGTTTAACCTTTTTATATAGCCTCCCATGCTATATAGTGTCGTATGCAACCAACTTATTTCTCAGCTATTCTTCAGCATGCGCTCTACTACCATAGCAGTGATACTAGGCCTTGCCGCTCTTCAAGTTGCCGCTGCTGCCGCAATCGGCTGTTCTTCTCCATGCACTCGCGAGTATAGAAGGGTTCATTACCGCAGC
>MCFE01001090.1:0-17388 GCA_002104905.1 Basidiobolus meristosporus CBS 931.73 | reverse complement strand
CAAGCATGATATACATCAGACTGCCGACCATAGATTGATAAGGAAAGTCAGGGCTTTCAGATGGCACCAAGCTCTCTTGATTTGGTTGAGTTTTTGACCAAGTTAAGGTTTGTCTCCATTGGGGTAGCTGCCGGTTTACAGTCTTCCATTTTGTACTTCTTTAGTATATCTTGAATATACTTGGATTGGCTTAGGGTAATAGTCTGGGTACTTCTGTCTATGGAGAACTTAATCCCTAAGTAGTAACTAAGTTCTCCTAGATTGGACATCTTGAACTCCTTAGATAGGCTGGATTTAGTCTCTTCCAATGTTTCTAGGTTATTGGTGGCTATAATAAGATCATCCACATATAGAGCTAATAGAACTGGATTTGCTCTATCTGGCTTATAGTATATACTATAGTCAGCATTACTCCTTTTGAAACTCAAAGATTCCAAATAAGAATCTATCTTGCAATTCCAGGCTCTTGGTGATTGTTTGAGACCATATAGTGACTTTTTAAGCTTGCAGACCAAATGGGGGTTATCTTGGTCAACAAACCCATCAGGCTGGTCCATATACACGTCCTCATCAAGTTCTCCATTCAAAAATGCAGTTTTTACATCCATTTGATGAATAAAAAACTTATATTTGGCTGCAATAGCCAATATTAATCTGATGGAATTAAACTTGGCTACCGGTGCAAAGGTCTCAGTATAGTCAAGTCCTTTTGTTTGAGAGTATCCTTTGGCTACAAGTCTTGCTTTGTATCTTTCAATTGTACCATCAGCCTTGTATTTTGTCTTGAAGACCCATCTGCATCCAATTGATTTTTGGTTGATTGGTAATTTGACTAAGTCCCAAGTTTGATTTTCCATCAGGGCCTGATATTCCTCAGTCATTGCAGATCTCCAAAACTTTGTCTGAGGGCTATTTAGGGCCTCTTTTACAGTCTGGGGTTCATCAATATGGACTGAATAGGCATAGGCTAAGTTTGTACCCTCATTGATATAGTAATTTGGGCTATTTCTTGTCCGATTGGATCTCCTGGGCATTTGATACTGGAATGATCACTTCTGGGATATTCCTGGGCACTGATTCTGGCTGAACCACGGTTGTAGAGTCCTCTGGAGTGAAAAAATTTTCATTGTTTTGCTCTGATTCAATCCTGACAATTGGTGGACTTGAGATCAAATTTTTGTCATCATCTGATGTCATTTTTTGTGAAAATTTTGAATTTTCATCAAACAACACATCCCTGGACTTGATCAGCTTCTTTGCTTTGGTATTGTAGAGTCTGTATGCCTTACTCTCATTGCAGTAGCCAAAAATATGCATTTTACACTTTTTGGCTCAAATTTTGACTGATTTCCGGCCAGTTTTTTGGCATATGCTGTACACCCAAATATTCTTAGATGTTCTGCACTTGGTCTGTATCCATACCATGCTTCAAATGGAGTAGAATCACGAAGTATTCTGTTATAACTCCTATTTTTAAGGTATACAGCAGTGGCAACTGATTCCGCCCAAAAATCATAGGATAATTTTTGATCATGGATCATAGATCTTGCCATATCAATTATTGATCTGTTAGCTTGTTCTGCTACTCCATTTTGCTGTGGGGAGTATGGTACAGTAGTCTCTTGCTTTATCCCATGAATTTTGCAGAAGTGGATGAAGAGTTTTGAGGTATATTCTCCACCATTGTCAGAGCGTATTTTCTTGATTTTTTCACCAGTTTCTCTCTCCACCATGGCTTTAAACTCCCTGAACTTAGACAGAGCTTCTTCCTTTCTCTCCATGAAGTAGACCCATGTGTATCTTGTATAATCATCAATAAAAGTGATTAAATACTTCATCCCACCTAAGGATAAATTTTGCATAGGTCCACACAGATCTGAGTGAATTAGATCTAATTTTTTCTTGGTTTTGATTAACCCAGAGCTCTTGAACGGTTGTCTGGCTTGTTTCCCATATATGCAGGCTTCACAGTGCTCCAAATTAGCTGGGGGATCAATTTTCACTCCAGATATTAGCTGATCTTTGATCATTTTGCGCAAGTAATCAAAATTGATGTGCCCAAATCTCCTGTGCCAAAGCATTGGTGTTTCTTCATTTAAGTTACTTATATTGGCTTCCAGATATGATGGAATATAAGTCAACTTGTATAGATTCTGATCTCTGATGCCTGAAGCAATATGAGCACCATTTTGATCAGTGATCCTGCATCCAGAATTGTCAAAACTGAAACTGAGTCCTTCTGCTGTGGCCTTGCTTACAGAGAGTAGGTTCTTGGCTATTTCTGGTACATAGAGTACTTCTTTAAAGGTCAGTGTATGGCTTCCTTCACTGCTTCTAAGATTTACTTGGACAGTTCCTTCTCCCACTGCATCAAGTGTTCTATTGTCACCCATGAAAACCTTCTTAATTGGAATTTCTTGATATTGGGTAAAAAGTTCTTTTTGGTGTGTAAAGTGTTGAGAAGCTCCAGAGTCAATATACCACGTCTGAGAATCCTTGTTTGTGGTCATATTTAGTGCAGATATGAATAGTCTATCTTCAGTTGTTGCAGCATTTCCATATTCAGGCTTCTTTTGCTGATAATCTCTCTTTTTGAAACACCGGTCTGATGTGTGTCCTTTCCTTTTGCAGTAGTTGCAAAATAGGTTGCTGTTGCCTTTGTAGGGTCTTGGGTAACTCCTTTGTTGGTTATCATTGCTTATTAAAGCATTTTCTTCTTCCTTCTTATTGGTGCTTGATTTTCTTAATTCTTCATCCAGGAGCCTTCCATATACGTAATTTAAGGTCAAATCTTCAGTTCTGGACTCTAGGGCTGATACAAGGCCCTGAAACTCGTCTGTCAGGCTATTCAGGATGGTAACTATCACATCCTCATCAGTAGTTGGTACGCCCACAGATTCCATCTCATCTACCAGCAGGGTAATTCTGTTAATTAGATTTTTCATTTCTTCTCCTGGCAGCATCTTTGTAGTAAAGAATTTTCTTCTCAGATACATTTTCTTGGCAGCTGAACATGACTGGTAGATGTCTTCTAATGCTTTCCAGGCATTTTTTGCCGTTTTTGCTCTTGAGCATTGAATTAGCAATTTGTCCTTGACATTAAGGCAAATGCAGTTAAAGGCACTTTGTTCTTTCTTCTGGTACTTTAAGGCTTCCTCTCCCACGTTTTTAGGAGGGCATTCTTCTCCCATGACAATATCCCAAAGGCCTCTTTCTTGTAGCAGCATCTTCATCTTCACCTTCCACACTTGGTAGTTAGATCCATCCAACTTTTCAGCAGAGGGAAAAATTCCAGTAATAGCAGTAGTAGACATTGCAGAGAGTGACAGCTCGGGGCTCATAACCTGTTGTAAGAGTCTTGGAGATATTGGAAGTGACTTGGAGAACAAGTAGATTATGTGGTTTTCACTTAATGATTTATTGAATGTAAAAGTGGTATTTATACTTTTACCTGGTCTTGGCATTACAAACACGTAGAATAGGCTAAGGAAGGTCCCAAGAACATGTGTGCAAAGTTTGGGGCTGTTTGGACAACTTATCTAATTTTCATGTTCTGGGTACCTGGTATTTTGGTGAAAATATTCTAAGTAAATCCCGACTAGGAATTTGGTCAGTATTCTCTAGGATTTGAGGGTAATGATCTAAGTGACTAAGTTAGGTGAATATTTAGGTGGAAATTACAAATTTTACAACAATTAGTGGCTATATTAAGATCATCCACATATAGAGCTAATAGAACTGGATTTGCTCTATCTGGCTTATAGCATATACTATAGTCAGCATTACTCCTTTTGAAACTCAAAGATTCAAAATAAGAATCTATCTTGCAATTCCAGGCTCTTGGTGATTGCTTAAGACCCTACAGGGACTTTTTAAGCTTGCAGACCAAATGGGGGTTATCTTGGTCAACCAACCCATCAGGCTGGTCCATATACATGTCCATTCAAAAATGCAATTTTACATCCATTTGATGAATAAAAAACTTATATTTGGCTGCAATAGCCAATATGAATCTAATGAAATTAAGCTGGGCTACCAGTGCAAAGGTCTCAGTATAGTCAAGTCCTTTTGTTTGAGAGAAACCTTTGGCCCTAGGTCTTCCTTTGTATCTTTCAGTTATACCATCAGCCTTGTATTTGTCTTGAAGACCCATATGAATCCAGTTGATTTTTGGTTGATTGGTAATTTAACTTAGTCCCTACTTTGATTTTCCATCCGGGCCTGATATTCCTCAGTCATTGCAGATCTCCAAACCTCATCTGAGGGCTATTTAGGGCCTCTTTTACAGTGTGGGGCTCATCAATATGGACTGCATAAGCATTGACTAGGTTTGTACCCTCATTGATGTAGTAAATTAGGCTATTTCTTGTCCAATTGGATCTCTGGGCATTTGATACTAGAATGATCACTTCTGGGATATTCCTGGGCACTACTTCAGGCTGAACCACAGTTGTAGAGTCTGCTGGAGTGAAAAAAATTTCATTGTTTTGCTCTGATTCAATCCTGACAATTGATAGACTTGAGATCAGATTTTTGTAATTATATGATGATATTTTTTGCAAAAATTTTGAATTTTCATCAAACATATCCCTGGACTTGCTTAGCTTCTTTGCTTTGGTATTGTAGAGTCTCTATGCTTTACTCTCACTGCAGTAACCCAAAAATATGCATTTTACACTTTTTGACTCAAATTATGACAGATTTCTGGGCAATATCTTGGCATATGCTGTACACCCAAATACTCTTAGATGTTCTGCACTTGGTCTGTATCCATACCATGCTTCTAATGGAGTAGAATCTCAAAGTATTTTATTATAGCTCCTATTTTCAAGATATACAGCAGTGGCAACTGATTCCACCCAAATATCATAGGATAATTTTTGGATGTGGATCATAGTTCATACAATATCAATTATTGATCTATTTGCATGTTTTGCTACTCCACTTTGCTGTGGGGAATACAGTACAGCAGTCTCTTGCTTTTCCCATGAATTTTGTAGAAGTGGATCAAGAGTTTTGAGGTATATTCTCCACCATTGTCAGAGCGTATATTCTTAATATTTTTACCAATTTTTCTCTCCACCATGGCTTTAAACTCCCTGAGCTTAGACAGAGCCTCTTCCTTTCTCTTCACAAAGTAGACTCATATGTATCTTGTATAATCATCAATAAAAGTGATTAAACACTTCACCCTACCCAAGGATACATTTTGCATTGGTCCACACAGACCTGAGTTAATTAGATCTAATTTTTCTTAGTTTTGATTAACCCAGAGCTATCAAATGGTTGTCTGGCTTGTCTTCCATCTATGCAGGCTTTGCAGTGCACCAAATTAGCTGGGGGAGCAATTTTTACTCTGGAAATTAGCTGATCTTTGATTAGTTTGTACAAATAATCATAATTGATGTGTCCAAATCTCCTGTGCCAAAGCATTGGTTTTACTTCATTCAAGTTACTTGTATTGGTTTCCAGATATGATGGAATATAAGTCTACTTTTACAGACTCTGATCTCTGATACCCAAATCAGTATAAGCACCATTTTAATCAGTGATCCTGCATCCAGAATTGTCTAAGTTGAAACTGAGTCCTTCTGCTGTGGCCTTGCTTACAGAGAGTAGGTTCTTGGCTATTTCTGGTACATAGAGTACTTCTTTAAAGGTCAGTGTATGGCTTCCTTCACTGCTTCTAAGGTTTACTTGGATAGTTCCTTCTCCCACTGCATCAAGTGTTCTATTGTCACCCATGAAAACCTTCTTAATTGGAATTTCTTGATATTGGGTAAAAAGTTCTTTTTGGTGTGTAAAGTGTTGAGAAGCTCCAGAGTCAATATACCACGTCTGAGAATCCTTGTTTGTGGTCATATTTAGAGCAGATATGAATAGTATATCTTCAGTTGTTGCAGCATTTCCATATTCAGGCTTCTTTTGCTGATTATCTTTCTTTTTGAGACACCGGTCTGATGTGTGTCCTTTCCTTTTGCAGTAGTTGCAAAATAGGTTGCTGTTGCCTTTGTAGGGTCTTGGGTAACTCCTTTGTTGGTTATCATTGCTTATTAAAGCATTTTCTTCTTCCTTCTTATTGGCGCTTGATTTTCTTAATTCTTCATCAAGGAGCCTTCCATATACGTAATTTAAGGTCAAATCTTCAGTTCTGGACTCTAGGGCTGATACAAGGCCCTGAAACTTGTCTGTCAGGCTATTCAGGATGGTAACTATCACATCCTCATCAGTAGTTGGTACGCCCACAGATTCCATCTCATCTACCAGCAGGGTAATTCTGTTAATTAAATTTTTCATTTCTTCTCCTGGCAGCATCTTTGTAGTAAAGAATTTTTGTCTCAGATACATTTTCTTGGCAGCTGAACATGACTGGTAGGTGTCTTCCAATGCCTTCCAGGCATTCTTTGCCGTTTTTGCTCTTGAGCATTGAATTAGCAATTTGTCCTTGACATTAAGGCAAATGCAGTTAAAGGCACTTTGTTCTTTCTTCTGGTACTTTAAGGCTTCCTCTCCCACGTTTTTAGGAGGGCATTCTTCTCCCATGACAATATCCCAAAGGCCTCTTTCTTGTAGCAGCATCTTCATCTTCATGTTCCACACTTGGTAGTTAGATCCATCCAACTTTTCAGCAGAGGGAAAAAGTCCAGTAATAGCAGTAGTAGACATTGCAGAGCGTGACAGCTTGGGGCTCATAGCCTGTTGTAAGAGTCTTGGAGATATTGGAAGTGATTGGGAGAACAAGTAGATTATGTGGTTTTAACTTAATGATTTATTGAATGTAAAAGTAGTATTTATACTTTTACCTGGTCTTGGCATTACAAGCATGTAGAATAGATTAAGAAAGGTCCCAAGAGCATGTGTGCAAAGTTTGGGGCTGTTTGGACAACTTATCTAATTTTCATGTTCTGGGTACCTGGTATTTTGGTGAAAGTATTCCAAGTAAATCCTGACAAGGGATTTGGTCAGTATTCTCTAGGATTTGAAGGTGATGATCTAATTGACTAAGTTAGGTGAATATTTAGGTGGAATTACAAATTTTTACAACACCGATACCCCTAAGAAAGAAATCAAGTGAAGGCCAGTAAAATACCATTATAATTTCAACCAAGTTTCAAGTTTCTCAAGACTGCCAACTCCTAATAATTCAAATACTAGCTTTTGGATAGACAAGCAAACATACTTTTTAGGAGGAGACTAGGCCAACCAGCATTCCTACCAAACCAGGTCATCAGCTGCCCTACACTTCCACCAAAAATTGCAACTAAATATTTGAAGGAAAATCACCAGCCAAATACCATCAGAAAATTGGATGAATTCCAAGGACCTTTTTGATCAAATCTCAACTGGGAGTTTGTTCTGGAAATACCCAAGTTCATGTGCTGTCATTCAAGTGACCAGACTAGGGTAAATATTTTGGTGTATACACAAAATTCACGGTGTGTACAGGATATGCAATGGCTTTGAAGGTGATGAATGCAAGTGCAATGATGATTGGAGGGGTTCAGATAATTTCCATGGTCCCACCATATTCAATTGCTTTTACCTGCCAAAAATCCATTTCGGATCAATCAATAACTTCCAACAAGTCACTCGTTCAACGCATGCAAGTTAGCCAACACCGAGCCATTGATATTAAACGAATTGGTGATGTATGGGATCTGAACGCTATCACAAACACTCAAGGTGATGAGGAATCATGATCAACTGATCGCAGCCTCACATAAGGTATTCATAATGAGTATTTTCAATAGGATCTCGAGGGAAATCAGCATATACCCACCAAGCAATGGCTAACTGGCCATTCCATTTGAGGAAGGCAGATTCACGTGATGACCAAGTGGATATATACGAATTGGATGCGTGCAACCTGGGTAAACCTTTGCAATGCCGCACTTTCAGGTAGTTCGTTGCTACGTGGACACGTGCGGAATATTTCAGTCCCAGCAGGTTGGTGCACACCGACTTCCACGTTCATCCACCCAAGCCAACGAAGATCCATTGACGTAGTGAAAAATCACGTTTGTAACTTAGGTCAAAAAGGCACCCAAATGGCAGTGCAAAGTGTGTGGCGAGAAGCAGAGTATCAAGAGAGTAAGCGGATGGCGGGTGTTGGGCGCTCCTTAAACTGGTTTCTCAACTTCCCTCCCCACTTGGGGTGTTTTAGGTGTATTTCGACTCCGAGAACGCCAAAGATTGTCGCCAAGCGGTCCAACAGTTAAATCTGAAACGAAAGGAACTCGACGAGAAGCGAGGCTTTCCCGAGTTCCTCTCGGCTGAGGGCTATGGCTCGACAGACCACTCACCGGCTCCAAGGGAACGTACTCCGGAAAATGTCCAAAGTCAGCTGGAAACTTCAAAATGGAGCACCTACGCTTCCGAAGAATCTGAACCGGTAATCGTGTCGTAATCCACTTTGGCGAAACGCCACCCAAAGTGTCTCTAACCGCGAAGGTCTTGGTTTTTAGGAAGACTCCTACGAACCAGGGTTCACCACAGACATGTCGGCACTGAATACCACCCAAAAAAGATATAGAGCGCGTAACAAACGTACAAGGGATAACAAATCAATCAACGAAGCCCATTCACGGAAGCAGCCTGCCGGATCAGCTTCGTACAAGAAAGGGGCTTCCGGCAAAGAATACTTAGTGCCTGAAGGAAACGTAACTACACGAGCCATCGAATCAATTGTAGGGTAACCTTCAACTGACCAACAATTTTCAGGGCAAAACGAGTGACGCTCACAACCACGACTTCAACGAGAGATCAAAATGGCTCTCCTACGAAAATGAGCCTGCCCAATACGACTCCCCAAGTAACAAAGACCCCATCTCTAAGCCAAAGGACACAACTTCGAAATCTTCAAAATGGAGTGCTTATATGGAAGAAGAAGATGAGGAGGAGGAGGAGGAGAATGAAGTAGAAACGAACACGCTGGCCACATATTCTCATCCACCTCTAGCAGTACCTAGCAATCCCTACAACCCTTCACCTGATTACGATTGTTCAGTGACCAATTCAGGCGTAACCATGGATCCGCCAAGTCCAAGTAACCAACAAGACTCTCCTGTAGATATACAACAATGCACAATATCAACCAAGACAAGAACGCGCCTATCTCGGTTTGCCTTCACCACAAGCAAGGCCACCAAGGGCAGTACGAGCAGGGCACTCCGCGAAGAACTCGATACTACTGGCCAAACACCCCAAGCCCCCTCCACCATGTACAATAAATCAGACAAGGCTCGGGAAAATGACGTCGATGCCCTTGAAATTGACGAGGTGGACCCTTTCGATGTATAAGCCATACGCTCGCCAATTCTTAGAACGGGGATAGAAAAGAATAGAAATAAACTTGCGAATCTGCAAAATGGGAAACGACTCTGTCGGTGTATTACACTAGTGCAACAACCAAGCGAACCTCACATAACATCGAGGTCTTTCCAAGAAGGAAGTGGTTGGCATTGTATCATCTATCATCATCAGGGGCAGCTGCTCTTCGTGCGCCAGTGGAACTGACTGAGCCTATCAAACCCCTGAAGGAGACTGATTCCAAGTGACCACATCTGATACACATCGGGGCAAACTCACTAAACAGACCATAGTTATCTGGAGCGACTTTCCAACTAGGGTTCAGTCAAGACACTGTATTATTGATAGAACATGGTGGTTCGACTACGGGAGGAAATAGTAATTGGGAACACCCTGCCAGAGCCTACTAATATGAGAAGCCACCAAATAGGCCACCGGCGTATGGTAGCTCAGAGAGAATGGCACCAATTATGGGGATCCTTCCTATGAATCCAAAAATAGCCAAGTCTTGAGCCTCGGGTGTGTCTGCAATCTCGTACATCCCTCTAGGATAGGCCCTGACAGCAATCGTGAGCACTAATAGAGACCCAATGGCCCGGCAGAGGTTACAGATAATGGACATGATCAAGATTGTCTCCAGAAGATGTATCCAAGATACGCTTCGCTTTTATACGACAAATCGCTCCTCCCAGCCAGTGAGGAGCCCCAACTAAGCCTCAAACGCGTTTGAAGCTGGCTGACTATGGAAATGCCACCCTATCAACATATGCTTTTTAGGAACTTCGGGCCAGATATGTTACGGCAGGATACTGCCCCCGGCGACCGCCACAAATGGCACTTGCGGGGCTGCTGCCATCTAATTTGCCGGCCTTCACATCAACTGGCAACGAGCTACGGGGCTGATAATGACAAGGCATCTATGAACGCACTTTCTGTCGGGTGTTTCGAACTGAAATAAGCAATTTATCTAAACAAAAGCAACATGGGTGTATGTATTATCTTTAACGATGTAACTGCAGTCCTAGTTTGAAGCTACATTATTAGGATTTGCTAAAATAGGATATTAAAGGTGGGCAAAAACTTTGGTTGAAGGTCAGTTAAAAAATAGAGCGAAGGGTGAAGAGACTGTTGTGGTTCGAAAAGTGGTGAAATTCAAGCAGCGAGTTGGTCTCGAAGTGGGTCGGCACGACTTGCACTTTTCTCTATGGTCAATAAATGGAAGACATTAAGAGTAAAAACAAAATGAGTGACACCTAGACATCGGTTGTCTTCAAAACAAACGTAAAAAGGCGCTATATGAAATGAATGAAAGTCCGTGATGATTTCTACAGAAGACCACAGTCTCGGAGATTGGTTTGAATGATAATGTCGTTGACTGCAGCCATCACAAATTTGATTTGTTGAGTATCGGTTGCACACGTGAAGTGCGTATACACTTGCTTGGTGTCCGAATGATTAAGAGCCACAAATCGGTGCTCAATGTACTTGCAGGCCAGGTCGTAATTTTCGCCGCCTATCGCGTGGGGTTGAGTAAATGCTTCATACACGCATGCAAACCTTAACAGTACCTGTGTAGTCAGGGAAATAACGTCTCATGGGAGATGTCACGATCTTGTCTTTGAAAAGATCGATTTTGTTCAGAAACAGAATGATTGACGTCTTGACGAACCAGCGGGAATTACAGATAGAATCGAACAAAGTAAGCGCTTCTTGCATTCGGTTCTAAGGAACGGTTAAAGTTAGACCCAACAAGTGTCAAACGACAAAATTGGACTTTACCACAGTTTCGTCTTCTATCAATGTCTGATCGTATTCGCTGATTGCCACCATAAACACGATGGCCGTAACATTTTCAAAACAGTGAATCCACTTCTTACGCTCGGATCGTTGTCCGCCAACATCAAGCATACGGTACGTAAGATCCCCGACATGAAAAGTGGTTTCCGTGATACCCGTGGTTTTTATCCGAGATCTCAGCACGTCCTGGTCCGAAGGAATGTAATCAGGGTGGGCGATACGGTCTATTGAGTCAAAATAGCTATAATAGTTCGTAAGAGTCAGATGCGTTGTTAAAAACGAAGCTCATATTTCTGAAGGCTTACTATTTTGCAGAATCGTTTAGCTGATATTCCCGGGAACGGAGAAAGCAGTCCTGAACGCCTTTATCCGCCCACAAAGACTTAACAGCAGTAGCCACTTCAGGTGACAAGGTGTCGCCCTCGATTTGTGAAGGAAGGTCAAGAATGGTGCCGACGTGAATTGCTTTCTTCTCATCAGTAAGTAGTATTTTCATATTCTCCATGGCCTCTAGAATAACTCGCATAGACTGAACGGTGTTGGAAAATATGATCTCCTTGAAAGACACACGCTCTTCTACACTATAGCCGCCTTCGTGAATTAGCTTCATTTGCTTGAGTACTGTACTTTTTCCGGACTCTCCTGCGCCTGTTCGGAAATATTAAGATAACGAAGCATACGCTTGGTAAGAATTCTGAATCATACCGAGCAAAAGCATTTTTACTTCATTTCTCTGTGACAGTTTATCCTTCTTTATCTGACTTTCTATTTCGTCATTTTTGCGGCGACCATCAAGATCTTCTTGGCTAACACAACAACCCATGATGAGATAAGGAGGTCGAAGTAAATTTACGGGATATGGAGCAAGACTTGCTTGAACTGAAGGAATTGGTAACTAAGCAGTCATGAAAGCTCAAGAACTCTCGGAGGTACTTACCTTCAAATAGCAAGTTATAGATATGTTATATGATATTTGAGTTGACCGTTGATGCAAAACAAGTGAATGGAAGGAATAAAGACTAGAAACGCAAGACAGCTCGAGAGTAGAAAGGTAATTCAAACGTAAATGAGATTAGAGAGCGAATATGGCAGTTTTGTTTGCCTCTGAAGGACAATATTCGAGATTTACCTGGGTTCCTAAAATCGCCAAATATAGCGAATTTTTAAAATTATTGATCTCAATAGAAATAATAAGTCAAGCGAAATTGATCTTCAAATTGGCATTTATAAGAAAAGATGGCTGATTTAAAGTTGGAATGATGATGATTCCCAGTCTTAATTTGCAATAGCACCAATTGTCCGAATCATGAAGACGGTATTTAATTAATATATAACGATGAATCACCGAGTTGATTCTGCATCTTCATTGGCAGGGTTTGAGTTTCATTGTATGCTTCAATTCGTTTACTCTGGGATATTTTGCTATTAGCTCATCGAAAATATCCCCAAAATTCCCTTGATATCGAATGCACGTCAGCTTGTGGGGAATATGTTTCGTATGCGCAGTGTCCATTTCAGAAAACTCGCCCTATGGTGTACATATTGGCTGGTCGGTATGTTCTTCGATATGTTTCAAAGAATGTGTCAGCTTTCCGATTCCATGGAGTATTCTGGACACCTACAATGCTTTTCAATCCATACACGGTCCAAGCTAGAAAATGAGTGACAAGTACGGTGTTTTCCATAAATCGTACCATTAACTAGGTTCGTCCACTGGTTTTGCTTGAAACTGGAGTTTGCTACCAGCTCATTTCTATTTCGAGCCAAATTCCCTGTAAAACATCGTTGACTGATCTAATGGATTCCCCACCCCAAAATGATGAATGTCCTCATTTTATTTGTATATGCACTTGTGCATATGTTTGAGTTCAATGTGCTCGAACACAGTACAAGTACGATGTTGTTTCCCTATTTAGTATTTTGCTCTGAAATTCAACTTCGCAACGTGGCCACACAGGGAAGTTGAATTCCAAAATTTGTCCAACTATCAGACTCAAGGCAGGTACCTTTGTTAATCATGGGACGTTTATTACTAGATTACTTTTCAGATACAGTGTCTGTATCTATTGTGTGACACTTCGCCTTTTCCGATCATGAAATCTCGGGTAAGGATTATCTTGAGATGATTGGCAGTTGTCAAAGGAAGGAGAATCACTTGCTCACGAGGGGTATAAGGCTCACGAGGATCTTGATAGTCTGCACTCGCATCCAATATAGTGTTTGGGGATTGTTGAGAAGTACGAGAGGTATTGACATCGGATATTTCGCAGAACATAACAAAGAGGGGGCAAACAGAGTTTCATGCATGAGGTGTTTTGGATGTGGCGAAGTACGCTGCTCGATGGCGACTATATATAAACTTCGCAAGCAACTTGAGCGTTGAAAGTATTCTTTAATTGCAGCTTGCATACTGCTTTATTTACTACATATAATATAACGATTGAGTCATCATGTTTGCATACCAAAAGTCTTTTCAGAAACGCATAGGTATTGTATTGATCATGATTTCACTATGGAGTCTTCGAATATCACCCATCCGCTCTGAGGCGATGCGGTCGTTGGCCCTTAAGAGCAAAGTCCACAAGGTTTGATGAATAGTTATTGAAAGACAGGCTGCCTGGAACCAGCTTAACAACAGATGAAGTTTAATTTAGTCGATCTGAAGGAGGAAGCAGAGGCGATTTTACAAGACCTGGATCAGGCTTACAATCCTTGTAACGATTTTTACAAATTTAGCTGTAATACTTCTTCACTTCGCTGCCATCTGGGTTTATCACTAAATTCGTTACACCAGGTGGGGGCTGGCAAAAGCGCAATGCCCTTTCGAAAAATACCAACAGGATCAGTGTATTTGGCTTGGTGGATGCTTTCAATAGAGTTGGTACTGTTTCTGGCCTTGGAGTTCAACCCAGACTTTGCTAACAGCCATATTAGCTTACGCTCTTGGAGATACTAGAGTTGGAGCCGGAGATCCTAGCAAAATCCACAGAGGCTGATCGACGAATCTACAACAAGGCACGGGATTTTTACAACGCGTGTTTGGATGTTAACAAAATAGAAAGCTACGGAGTCAAGCCATTAGTGCCTCTACTTGAAATAGTACTTAATGAATTCCCGGTGGCCCAAAATGACAAGAAAATCGACTTTGATAAGCTAACCATCGCTCTAGCAAGAATAAGTCAGCAAGGCATATGGCATTTATTTGGGGTGGACGTTGAGGCAGACTCCAAAAATCCACTACACCACGCTGTCTATCTTATGCAGCCGCATCTTGGTCTACCAAGTACCGAGTACTATTCGGAGCCGCAAGTACTACAGACTTACCAACTCTCCATAATGGCCATACTCTCTCAATTGTCGAAAGATCTCAAAACTCTTGGGCACCACTTTGATGTGCTGTCCGAGGCGAATATAAAAAAGCTTAGCAGCGAGATTGTCAAGTTTGAGAAACTACTCTCTGGATACATGGCCAATAAGTAAGCATCGAAGTTTGTTTGATGTCTAGCAATCTTTCTAACCTGACTACTTGCAAAGGGAGCAAATGTCTAACCCTACATACACTTACAATCCTTACAACCTCGAATCGCTTTCAAAGCTCTCACCAAATATCAACTGGAAACTGCTCTTCAAGACCATACTCTCTCCTCCTTTACATGTAAACGTCTCTGTCCATGATTCCACGGTTATAGTAGCAAAGGTCCCGAATTTCATGAGAGGTTTGTCGTTGGATGTTTTGACAAAGGCTAGTCCCCAAGCAGTTCAAGGCTTCTTGATTTGGCGAATCATCACCAGGAACATCAGCTTTTTGCCAGACCGTTACCGTAGGCTCTTTTCATTAGTCCAGGGGAAGATTTCAGGAGTCGAGGGAGCGGAATCAAGACTGGAGATGTGTTTGTCCTTGGCAGATGAGGCTATGGGGCCCGTCTTGGGAAGGTACTACGTACTCAAATATTTCTCAGGTATTCGCAAAGTATCCGACGATTTCTGTGCAACTACTCATTAAGATCCTACTCACACCCCCAGGTAACAGCCAGAAGTTGGCGAATAGAATGATCTCCGATATCAAGAAGACTTTCAAGGATAGGCTACCTACCATCAAATGGTTGAACAAAGAGGGGATGGAGCAGGCTAAGGAAAAGGTTGGTTGGCAGTGGCAGTTGATTTGCCTAGAACCATGGATTCTAATTCATTTACGATGTAGATCGATCATCTGGTTCAAAAAATTGGATACCCTCTGAAATCACCCAACATTATGTCGCCGGAATCCATTGAACGCCATTATCAGCACTTCGCGGTAGATCCACAGGATTACTTCGGCAATGCTATCCGATATCGGATGTGGGTATTTGAGAAGCACTTCGAGAGAATTGACAAGCCTGTAGACCGATCAGAGTGGAAGGAATCGCCCATTACCGTCAATGCATTCTACGTAGGTGTAGCATGTCTGGTAGAGGTCAACGCCAATATTTACTTCTTTGACTTAATCGTAGAATCATCGACGAAATGAGATCGCATTTCCGGCAGGTAATCTTTATGTGGTGACTGGCCTTGGATCCGATCCCGATCTAAATCGTTGCCACGTCCAGGTATTTTGCAGAAGCCCCTGTATGACGCCAATAGGCCAGACTATCTTAATTACGGGGCAATTGGAACAATAATGGGTCACGAACTAACAGTAAGTGCCAGTCGTTGCTTTCAGAAAGACGGTCGTTGATTAGCTTTGGCAGCATGGTTTCGACAACAAAGGGAGCTTATTCGACAAATATGGGAAACAGCGCCAAGTACGTGCCCCCGTGATGAATTTCTATGTGGTTGTCAACTCACAGTTTTGTATCATAGTGGTGGGATAATAGCACCATCAAGGCGTTTACTAGGAAGACGGAATGCCTGGTCAAACAATATTCAAGGTTCAGGGTCAGGGTAAATGGACGGGACTTGCCAATAAATCCAAAGCTTACTCTGGGAGAAAATATCGCAGGTAAGTCCGGGAGGGAATGTTTTCTCAAAGAGATACTGACGATTTCTCCAAATATTCCATAACAGACAATGCTGGGTGAGTGTGATCGGGTGGTTGATCTGTGACTGGATGTGATTAATCTGTTCAATTGAAATTTAGTATTATAGAGGCATATAACGCATGGAAATCCTCTGCCCCGAGTTCCCAGGAATTCGACCTGAATAATCCAAGATTACCAGGATTAGGCAACATGACAGTTGAGCAACTCTTTTTCGTTTCCTTTGCCCGTATGTGGTGTAGCAATCTGCATGACACAGCATCGTTACACAAGGTAATAGAATCTGCTCCCCTTAATGAATGGCAATGCTTAATACTCATGCTCTCGCTGCAGCTCCGAGTTGACACACACTCGCCAGACAAGCACAGGGTTAATGGGGTTCTACGTAACAATCAAGAATTTGCCAAGGCATTCAACTGCCCAGTAGGATCGCCCATGAATCCACCCAATAAATGTACGATATGGTGATCAGGTTTAGATAGTAGTGTGTGGACTGGACTATCAAGATGAATCTGGAATTTGCCAATAAATCCTCGAGTCGGTTACTGGTGACCACTCCCTAACTGCGGTGCCATTTATGCTGTCTCCCTCTCACCAAGCACTTCACATGTCATGATAGACCTGGTGATGTACATGGCACCTACTATTTTTCGTCCAACAAATGGAGTGGAACAAGACGTCTCTTGTGCAAGCGTATCATGTGTACCAGTACCACCAAGTGCTAATGAATGCACTCTTTGTATTGCCACTCAACAGAGATTGACCATATGTGGATCTTGACAATCCGCCCTGCCTTACCCCAATCAGCAGTCGCTAAACCTGTTCCCAACGATGTGAGTAACCGAGTGAATGAGCAATACCAACTGCGCTGAGAATTTCAAATACAGGATGGCCGAGTGACCAAATGGCTCTCCAATGAATTGCCAGCCTGTTACATAGATATATGCCGTGAATGTACTCGAGGTATACGATCCACTTGGTATATGCAAGTTTACTTTGGGAAATCTATGGCTGTTTGTGGGAGCGCCCCTTGGCTGTTTCGTTGAGATCCATACATCTTCTGTTTTACGACATCTTCGCTCAGGTTGAGCTTGGAAACAAGAGGCAACAGTAAGCAAACTGGCTTCTTTTGGTCGTATTTGCGGAAGAATCATTCCACAGCCAACCAGCAGAGAAGCCAATCAGATCTTAACAAATCATTCACCTACGATGGTGAAACACTCCTGGAATAGCCCATTCTATAGTCAGGGTGGCAATATTCATTCCA
>MCFE01000109.1:0-168488 GCA_002104905.1 Basidiobolus meristosporus CBS 931.73 | reverse complement strand
TTCCGCTCTCTAAATATTGACACTTCAAAAATTGTTAACCTAGCTTGGAGAAGAGGAAAGATCCTAGAAATGATTGTAGACAGAAACTTCTCCACTGCATTGACCAAGTATCTGGCAAAAAATCTAAGCTGGGTGCCTACCAAGTTCACAATCATTCCACCAGAGTCAATGGACACTGAGCCAGGAATATTCAACAAGCCTCCAGCTCACATGGCAATTATGGCTTTCTTTGCTGCCATTAAGAAACAGGCTCCAACCTATGATGTGGCCTACTTCTTGAAAGAGGAAGCAATTAGAATCCTGAAAGACATTACGCAAGCTCCATTTGAAGAGTTGTGGAATAATTTTGGAAACTTACAAACGGCAGTGCAAGAGTTTCAGCAGGAACAGGCAACCTCAGAGTCTGCCTGAGTACAGAACATACTCTTACTCAATTGCAACTCCATCACTCCAACTGTAGCTGAATTAGAAAACTTACTGAAAAAGGAATATTCCTTGCTCCTACTAATTGATGTTAAGTTGCCAAAACTTCCCTCTAGACTGAATACATATTCATCTGCTCACCCAAAATTTCCAGCTCACTCAATGGCACTTGTTGCTCTTTCATCTTCTAAGCTTGCACCCTCAGCAAATGTATCCATCATCTATGAGTATTACTGCTATGCTCTAACACTTCCAACTATAGTAGCCATTATTATCTATCTCCCTCCATCTCTGTCTAACTCCATAACACTGGCAATTTTCTTGGCCACATCAGAATTCATCAACAGTTCATCAATCCCTTGTATGATAGTGGGAGATATAAATATCCCCCACCCTGAAAATATCACCACTATTTCATCCAGATTTAGAACCCAAGAGGAGCACTTTACAAAGTTCCTCCAACAAAATCATCTGGTCACTGTAAACACTCAGCAAGCTCAACGTTGTGTTGACTGGGTAACAGCTACCCCAGCTGCCTTACAGTACATCCACCAGGTTACAAGCATTCCAGAGGATATCAGCTGTGGTTCACTAGAGAAATCTGATCACAAGCCAATACATATTATCATTTCTGCCAGAAAAACCCTACCAATTGGCACCCTTCTTCAGCCATTTACAATCCTGCCAGCCAAAGCTTCAGTATCACAGACACAGGACTTTGCCAATTACCTATCCTTGCTTACAGAATATGCATTTCCCAGCTTACCTGCATGGATTTGTGATGATATAAATGCATTATGGCTATTTTACCAGCATTTCATCATATTCACAGGCTGTCTGGCCCTGCCCACCAAGTCCTACCAAAAGCCATCTGCAAACCAACTTAAATGGAAATCCATCATTTCTGCCTTAAATTCCAGCTACCTATGTTTCCCTAACCCAAAAACACAGAACCTCCTGGAAAGCGCAATCTCCTACTCCAAGTCACTACAGATCACTGAGCATACTAGATTATGGGCTCATATCATGGATACCTTGCCCTTAGTAAATATGAATGCCACCACAAGGTCCATATCAAGAGTATACAAAGCCATGAGACCCCAAGCAAGGAGTATACCATCACAAGACAAACTGGCCCCTATATTCTTTGATTCAACCATGCATCCCACTCCTCCTTTCTACCATACTGGTAACATATCCAGCAGTCCAACATCTCCAATTTTGGTTTCAGCAAAGCTTCTGGAGAAAATTTTAAATAAGCTTCCTGCAAATACTGCACCTGGACATGACTTGATTACCTACAATCTACTCCGGGTGTGCTACTCCAAAATGAGTCACTTACTTCTCCCATTCTACTCTATCTGTGCCCAACAATTGACTACCCCAAAGGCCTGGGCACAGGCAAATGTAATACCCTTATACAAAGGGAAGGGGAAACACTCACTCCCAGGTTCTTACTGGCCAGTTTCACTCCTACCAACCTGCCGGAAAATCTTTGAGCTTATGATAGCAAGATCCTTGCAATCTCAACTATATCCATTCATCCTTCTCAGTTTGGCTTCTTACCCAAACTCTCCTTGGATATGGCTGTAGTGCTAAGCCATGATCATTCACTTCAATTCTCATTGCCAACCATTCTGTTTGACATTACTAAAGCCTTTGACTCTGTGGACAGAGCTCTGCTTTGGAGAAAGCTATTAGCAGTTACCACACTACCAATGACCCTCCTTGTACGTTCTCTATTTTGTGAGAACTCAGCCAAAATTTTGCATCCAAGTTGTACATCAGAGACTTATGAGGTTCCAAATGGAGTAGTCCAAGGATCTGTACTAGGTCCCTTACTATTTGTGATATTCCTACATGACTTTCCTTTATTTCCAAAAGGCCCCTCACCAGACTCTCCCTATCCACTACTAACTCTCTATGCGGATGATATCAAGATTGCTACTCCTAATCCCATAGCAGACACTGCCATCATTGAGAAGTACTTGGCTGCCAACAACCTCTCACTCTCAATTTCCAAGACAGTCCCAATTGGATGCACTACAACTATACAGAACACTAGCATTCTGCCACAACAAACTGCAATATATCTAGGTCTGCCGTTTTGTCAACATGGGATTGACTCAAAGCTCCACCTGAATAATAGGATCCGTCTTGCCCAACAGGCTCTCAAAAAGCTTCTGGTAGTAGTCACTCCAGACACTCCAATTCAAAAGATCCCTATACTTCTGAAGCAGTATGTACTGCCGGTACTTGAATTTGGTCTCCACATTATACCCCTAACCTCCAGAGAACTTCACCGCCTGGTTAAATTTCTCCATCAGTGTATCAGATCCTTGGTACCTTATCTTCCAGTATCTCCCTATATCCATGCAACTAATGGAGTCTTTGGGTTCTACCCATACCAAATCCGAATGATCTATCTCCAGGCTTCCTTCCTAGTCAAACTGCAGAAATCACATAACCCCTCCATCAAACAATGGCTTCAATCTAACTCCTCCCTGAAATCTTCTTGCTGGCACACCCTGGTTGGCTCTGCTGTAGTAACAGAGCTTGCTTCAAAACTTCAAAAAGCTGAGAAACCAAGACTACTGGCTCAGGACCATCTAAGATCTATGTGGCAGAGCTACTTGCAAGTCCACACACCTTTCCTACTACACCTAATCCCAGGCTGGGTTCCAGTCTTGGATTATATTGATCAGAAACATCTACAATTTGTACTTCCCCCAAAACCCCTGAATTTTATATTTACCCCTGATGAGCTTTACTTTATTGAAACAAGCATTAGAGATGAAACAAAACATATATTAGATTACTTATTAGAGAGGTTCTAGACCTCTTAATTGGCTTCTTTATTTGTACTTAGATTAGTTCTTAACTCAAATAAAGATTTCACCAACTTGGTGACTTTCCCTCCCCTAACCCTCTCTTTTCTTCTTACCTATTTTCCCACCCTCCCACCCCAACAACTCCTTTCTTCTTATTTACTACTTCCATGTCCTTACCCAACTTTCACTCTTTACAGACTTCTTACCTTGAACAAAGAGTTTCTCTTCTTGAAGCTGAAAACTCAATGTTGAAATCTCAGATCCAAATTCTTTTCAAAACTCTTTCTGAACTTCACCCAGCCCTCTCCACTTCTCTTTCAGCTTCTTCCTTACCTTGCAGCCCCTCAATTAGCTCTTCATCCAGTCAATCTGAAAATTCTCAGCAACCAGGAACTTCTACTACTTGTACTCAAACCTACTCCCAAGCACTTCAAGCTCATCCAAAACCAGCTGCCCTTCCATCAAGACAGTCTCCTAAGCCAGTGCACTCTAAAGCCAGAAGAAGATTCCCTTTCAGCCCTGATACTCCTCCTACTGCCAACTGGGCTGTTTGCTATTTCAGAAATGCAGGATATCTCCCAATATCAGAACAAAGAAACTACCTCAAGGACCTAGGTATTCATATGCCTAAGATTATTAACATTCAGTACATTGCCAGGGATCTCTTGGAAGTTATTCTTGACAAAGATATTGTTGAAGATTTTACAGAAGAAGTCAAAAATATGCTGGATTGGGAGCTCTCAGAGCATATATTCAGACATCATTTGGACATTCCACTCTTTGTGCCATTCTCTCTGGAAAAAGAACTCCTCAAAAGATTTACCAGCTTGTTGAAAAACTCTCCTTCCCTTCAAGTCACAAGCTTCCTCAAGAAATACTACAGTGAACAAGCAGTCTTGCTACACTCTCCTCTAGACTTTGATATTGAGGATATTTGGGATACAGCAAAGTCCAAGTTTATCTTGTAGGCTTCCTGCATCTCAGATATTCATATTCAAACTTGGCTTCTTTATTTATTATTTAAATAAATATTTCACCCTTTGGCAATGATCATCCCCCCCTAACCCACCATTGTCAGAGCGTATTTTCTTGATTTTTTCACCAGTTTCTCTCTCCGTCATGGCTTTAAACTCCCTGAACTTAGATAGAGCTTCTTCCTTTCTCTCCATGAAGTAGACCCATGTGTATCTTGTGTAATCATCAATAAAAGTGATTAAATACTTCATCCCACCTAAGGATAAATTTTGCATAGGTCCACACAGATCGGAGTGAATTAGATCTAATTTTTTCTTAGTTTTGATTAACCCAGAGCTCTTGAACAGTTGTCTGGCTTGTTTCCTATATATGCAGGCTTCACAGTGCTACAAATCAGCTAGGGGATCAATTTTTACTCCAGAAATTAGCTGATCTTTGATCATTTTGCGCAAATAATCAAAATTGATGTGCCCAAATCTCCTGTGCCAAAGCATTGGTGTTTCTTCATTCATGTTACTTATATTGGCTTTCAAGTATGATGGAACATAAGTCAACGTGTATAGATCCTGATCTCTGATACCAAAAGCAATATGGGCACCATTTTGATCAGTGATCTTGCATCCAGAATTGTCAAAGCTGAAACTGAGTCCTTCTGCAGTGGCCTTGCTTACAGATAGTAGGTTCTTGGCTACTTCTGGTACATAGAGTACTTCTTTAAAGGTCAGTGTATGGCTTCCTTCACTGTTTCTTAGGTTTACTTGGATAGTTCCTTCTCCCACTGCATCAAGTGTTCTAATGTCACCCATGAAAACCTTCTTATTTGGAATTTCTTGATATTGGGTGAAAAGTTCTTTTTGGTGTGTAAAGTGTTGAGATGCTCCACAGTCAATATACCGCTTCTGAGAATACTTGTTTGTGGTCATATTTAGCACAGATATGAATAGTCTATCTTCAGTTGGTGCAGCATTTCCATATTCAGGCTTCTTTTGTTGATTATCTCTCTTTTTAAGACACCAGTCTGATGTGTGTCCTTTCCTTTTGCAGTAGTTGCAAAACAGGTTGCTTTTGCCTTTGTAGGGTCTTGGGTACCTCCTTTGTTGGTTATCATTGTTTATTAAAGCATTTTCTTCTTCCTACTTATTGGCACTTGATTTTCTTAATTCTTCATTGGGGAGCCTTCCATATACGTAATTTAAGGTCAAATCTTCAGTTCTGGACTCTAGGGCTGATACAAGGCCCTGGAACTTGTCTGTCAGGCTATTCAGGATGGTAACTATTGTTGTGCATCAACATTTAAAACTTAGCCAATTTTACTCCGTTTGAAAATCTAGTACCCTAACTGATTTTCCCTAACCCAAACATAACAAATCCCAGTTACAGTTTATTTTATCCCACCTCAGAATCTATTTTTAGCTATCACACCTGATCTATTTTCAAATGGTCATTACGTTATCAACCTATCTGCCAAGCCTTCCCAGGTGATTAGTCATCTGAGATCTATCCAACCACGGTGCAGTTGCCAAGACATCAGTTGATTGATGATGTAATTTTCATTTATCTTATGCACCTATGAGCACCCAAATTTATCTCAATCAATCCAGTCCCTTGGCGCTTACTAATTCAACTTGATCAGAAAAGTATAAATAAAGTTTACTGAACCTTTTGGTTTAGTGTGTGTCTCAACGGAATTAAGATTCTGTCTCAAGCAAAAATAAGAACCCAACAATTCCGTTCTAGTTCCTATCCAAGCCTAGTATATCTAGCACTCCAAAGAACACCAAGCCTAGCCTGCCTAGCAAACAAATATCATTGTCCTTATAGCCAACCCAGCTATATCCAAGACCGATATTAGATCAGAATCTTTCTGCTAATATTTCCGCCACTCTCTGACAATTCTAAGATTCTGCACTTAATTGTCCCTTTGGTTCAGTTAAACTATTCAAGAGTTTTATTACACTTTCTCTTGGATACAACAACTATCACATCCTCATCAGTAGTTGGTACTCCCACAGATTCCATTTCATCTACCAGCAGTGTAATTCTGTTAATTAGATTTTTCATTTCTTCTCCTGGCAGCATCTGAGTCGTGAAGAATTTTTGTCTAAAATACATTTTCTTAGCAGCTAAACATGACTAATAGGTGTCTTCTAATGCCTTCCAGGCATTCTTTGCCGCTTTTGCTCTTAAGCATTGAATCAGCAATTTGTCCTTAACATTAAGGCAAATGCAGTTAAAGGCACTTTGTTTTTCTTGTGGTACATTAAGGCTTCCTCTCCCACATTTTTAGGTGGGCATTCCTCTCCCACAACAATATCCTAAAGGCCTCTTTCTTGTAGCAGCATCTTCATCTTCACCTTCTACACTTGGTAATTCGATCCATCCAAGTTTTCAGCAGAGGGGAAAATTCCAGTAATAGCAGTAGTAGACATTGCAGAGAGTGAAAGCTTGGTGTTCCTTACTTGTTGTCAGAATCTTGGAGATATTGGAAGTGATTTGGAAGAACAAGTAGATTATGTGGTTTTCACTTAATGATTTATTGAATGTAAAAGTAGTATTTAGACTTTTACATGGTCTTGGCATAGCAAGCACATAGAATAGTTTAAGGAAAGTCCCAAGAACATGTGTTCAAAGTTTGGGGCTGTTTGGACAACTTATTTAATTTTCATGCTCTGGGTACCTGATATCTTGGTGAAAATATTCCAAGTAAATCCCAACAAGGCATTTGATTAGTATTCTCTGGGATTTGAAGGTGATGATCTAAGTGACTAAGTTAGGTGAATATATAGGTGGAATTACAAATTTTTACAACAATTTTTACTTATTGATTTCTTTATGTAAAAGTAATATTTGTACTTTTACGTGGTCTTGGCATAACAGACATGTGGAATAGGTTTAGGAAGTTCCCAAGAACATGTGTGCAAAGTTTGGGGCTGCTTGGCCAACTTTGAGAATTTTCCAGTTCTGGGTAACTGATAGTTTGATGGAAATATTCTGAGTAAATCCTGACAAGGAATTTGATCAATATTCTCTAAGATTGGTAGGTAATGATCATAGTGACTGAGTTTGGTGAATATTTAGGTGGAATTACAAATCTTTACAACATAAAGATCTCACCAACTTGGTGACTTTCACTCCCATATCCCTAGTCCATACAAATTTGGTAACAAGGTCCTCACTACTTTGACAAAAATTGGAACTAAAAATCTGAAGGAAGAACACCAGCTGAATGCAGCAAAAATACATTTGAATACTAGCAGGTTATCATATAAATTCCAAGTATGTAGTTTGATGTGGAGATTTCTAATAAGCTTATATACCACTTTGTGATTGATAGTTCCAAATCAATGAACGAGTCAAAGAATACTGTTTAGTCTAGTACTTTACTACATAATCTACATCGGTAGTGCGTAGTTCCTTAAGCTACAATTAACCCTACGTATTTTAGGCAATGTTCCGGGTAATTCAGATAATAGACTATCAAAAAAATGTCCTCCGAAGAGGGGTCCACTCAAGATTTACGTGTCATCCTTGTGCAGGGGCCATGCTAATCTTCTCTGTATCGTTCCAATTTTTTCAAGTGTCAGAGGTCCCGAAGAACTTGACACACGCAATGGCCCCCACAGCGTTTTATACCATGTTTATGCATAAGCAAATGGAATTATGGGAATTTCAATAATTTGCTGGTAAAAATTGATCATCATCGATGTAAAATTGTGCCTACTGCCAGGATTGAACTGGCGACCTTCAGTTTACGAGACTGACGCGCTACCACTGCGCTAAGCAGGCTATCTGAAATTCTGCTACAGAGTAAGGAGTCACTCGATGTCAAGTGACATCAACGCATACAAGACGACTTAGTAGCCAGGGAAAAGCAACGCAAGACGAATCACCAGACTCACAAAAAGGTATAAATACAAACAAATAATCAAATAAAAGGAGTTTTGGTTATAAGTAGAAAGCGCAGTAGAAACGAATTTTAGCTTGAATATATTTCTACGAAGTCACCACCCTAACCTTTTAACAGATATTCTTATACTACCCCGTCGAATCTACGAGATAACATACACGTTATCCATTTTCGTACTCTCAAGGGACATTACTCTTTAAGTACGTAACAATTCTCCAGAGTAAGGAGTCAGTCAATGTTATGTGAGATCAACGCATGCAAAGACGACTTAGTAGCCTGGGAAAAGTAAAGGAGGCAATTCACCAGACTTGGAATAAGATATGAATACTAATCAAACAATCAAATAAAGAGAAAGTTTGGTCAGAAGTAGGAAGAGTGGTAGAAACGATTATTAGGTTGAATATATTTCTACAAGTCACCATCCTAACCTTTTAAGAGACATTCTCACACTACCCCATTAAATCTACGAGATAACATACAAGGTATCTATTTACGTACTATTTAAAGGACACTACTCTTTATTTACGTAACATAATATAACGTAAAGAATCGCGGGCAAAGAAAAACCAAATAAGGAAAGCTAGGTAACCAGCCCTCACAAATATATATGTATCACTTTATTCCTATAAGAAAAAGGAGAGTTATGATATAGATCCTTGACACAAAGGAAGAACATCATCTCTTAAATAGCCACACCATCCATCATTTACAATAAATATCTCAGTCTTTCAATGCTGGCCTACTTCGCCCTGCAATAGTAGTAGCCTTCTCTCTTGCCACAAACTGTTTTACCGCGTAACAGTCCCTGTTATAATAGTCCGAGACCTGACCTGAATGAACTGAGAAGCTAGGCATATATAGAGGTGTCAGTACCAAGTGGTACCTAAGTATATGCAAACAGACGGTCAAATATGAAACAAGACTGTAGGCAAGCAATTGCAGAATGTGTTAAATACCAGATCTTAAGCCAAAATAAAGACAGACCTTGTTTCACTAACCTAAGAGACAAGGACGAACCCGGATATCATAACGTTTGCTACAGCGTAAAGTATGCCTTTAGGATAAGTAGTAACCACCCAATAGAAGTCAATCATCTATATCGGTAAAAGATCGACCATGCTGATCTGCACACCAATAGAGTTACCCTGACAAAAACCCTATCTATTACTGGTCATCACTAAAGCCTAGTTTAGCACATAATATGTAAGTAATCTATGAATAACTATTACAGCCAGGCTTATACATGTACAAAGTATCTTCTCCTTCATACCCTAGATTGACTCTTACCCTCACCGGATTCCTAAGAGATCGTTGTTTAGTTAGGACTTCTATTTACAACCGTAACAAAATATAGCCATTCTTAAGACCTTGGAAACTGCCAAAATATCAGTTCGATCTGCACTGTAAGTATAGTAAGGTCCAGGCTTTATGCTCTACAAAAGATAAACCTCTCAAATCTGCATAAATTCCAAGCATTGTAGCTAATTCAAACTACATGAGCTTGCACATTTTACTTGTGCTATACATTGAGTTCATTAAAATCTTAATACAACTACATTAAATGAAACAGGAGTATTTTGGGAATGCTATTTATGCACAGTGTGCTGTGCTTGACCGTTCATTTTATAGAGTGCACAACATTCTACCAAAGCAATTACCTCCATCTGGAATTTCCAGAGAACCAACCTCATAAAAAATATGCGCGGGTGCTCGTCGCCTTCCGGTCTACCAGAAATTATCCCTTTTTTTGAGCTTTTTGAGAAAACAACCCCCTTTTGAAAGGTTCAATAAAGCCACTGAATGTTAAAAAACAATGAAAGTAGCTTTAGCACTCATTTCTTCAAGAGATTTCTCTTCCTTACTCTTAGCTGTATACACAGGCAAAGTGATTATGACGGTTATTTGGCAGGCCCATTGAATGAGGCACTTTTTTGTACTCATTACCACACCTGTTTTGTTCATACTGTCATTCATAGCGAAACCATCACAAGAGTTCACTTTATATGGTGGCATTACAAGTATGTAAGAACATGGAGCAGAGGAATATCCAATTTACGCTACAACTCCCAAACAATGGTCTAACTGGCACTCGCTGCAGATAAAGTCCTGTTAATCATTATCATCGAATACAAATCTTTGTTTGGTTTTCCTGGGTGAGTTCATGATTTCATATCTTTTACAAGGACCACACTCTTGATAGAGAATCGATCAAGTCCATCATTTTGTCATGTATACTGCTATACCTTTCTTTAGGTAAACATCTAGAGTGAACAAAGAGGTTAAAGCAAACTCGCAAAGCTGTAGCTAAGCATAAGGACAGAAAGGGCATATCATGAAGATTCCAAAATATATCCACGAGGCGCATGGGACTCGAACCCACAATCCCCAGATCCGAAGTCTGATGCCTTATCCATTAGGCCAACGCCCCAATTGCAAACTGGTACAATATGGCGCCCAAAGGCTTGGTACTTAAGACCATGTTAGGAACAAGCCCAAACCCAACGACATAGTATCTAGTACATAGAACCTAACAGAGCCAGAACATGGATAGGGCACTTGAAACCCTACCTTTCCTGAACCATAGTAATGAAGCATCATCCATGTATATGTAACAGACGCATACTTTTATTGTAGTGTAGTAGTGCTATAAAGGATTACTATATATTTTCCCTCGACTCAAGTAAAAGGCAATACCCGTCAGAACCATACTGTATGGAATATACCCCCATAGTTACTAGGAAGCTGATTTTGGATTGATTCCGACTGTACCAGATGTACCTCCTAACAGATCGCATAAGATAAAAGATTTGCAACCCGCGACTTTCTCCTCTTACTAGGTTGTCCCAGCATATATTATTCGCAGCAGCTGGCAGATTCAACGTACCTTTCTGCTAACAATAGGGCTTACGAAAATACTGCAGGTCGTTGGTGAAGTTTACCATTTGCAACAAGAAAATTATATCATGTGTCAAAGACCAGGTCCCTTACTCGTGTTAAATATCACATACAATTTGCTATCTTAAAGAATTTGTCAGGAGCATTTTCCCATGTAACTCTCATCTTCTATGTATTGTTTTATTGCTTTGACAAAGTCTAAGCACTCTTGTTGTGCTAACACATCTTTTTGGCTCTAGAATTCCATATGTAAACAAGTGCCCCTTCCTTTTCCTGCTCAGTCTCATTAAGCCAAGATACAGTTCAGTGTGTTAACTATCAGAATCAACCCAACTTTAGCCAAAAATGACGATTGGTAGTTCACCCCCTGCCTCGCGAATTGAGTAAACAACGCCTTTTCCCCCCATATTTGCCATTGTATGGTTTACTGGATTATATTTGTATGTATAGGCGACTTTATACTATAGTCCAAAAATAGTACGGGCCTCCGCTTCTGCACAAGCTCTTGACTACTTAAACACTGTCAGAATCAGTAGCATCCTGGCCATTACCTCCATTCCGTATCCAGAACCGTTTCATTTCCATTATTAATGCATGCTAGCTTCGGTGATTCCAGAACCATCGCTACTGGTATTATCACTAGTCAGGTACATATAGGCAAAGTATCTTGGTGCAATGAGCTGACACAAACACTTTCAACCACAATTCAATGCCTGCTCATTTATGCGTATCAAGTCTAGTTGTGTGGCATCGAGAAAGAGAAATAGATTCGGAAATGTTTTAGATAAACAATATCTTTGACCACCATCGTGGCAAATGATTGTATTATTGAATAGATGTGCTGCTCATAGTAATTATAATGTATTTCCGTCAATCCTTCAGTTCTTTATTATTCCCGCAACTAGTAATTTGGCTCAGCCGGAGAGGCACCATCTTCCGTATGAGAATTTGTGACCGGGGGAACATCATCAGAATAAGGTTTTGGTTCAGGGATAGGAGTTGTTGGAGGTGAGGGAGGTGAGGGAGGTGAGTGATTTACAACATGGATCTCGGTTTTACCTGGTCTGCCTGGTCTACCAGGTCTTCCTCGCTTTCCTTGTCTCCCCCGCTTCCCCTGTCTTCCACGTGGACCACGTGGGCCACGCGGACCGCGTTTTCCAGCAGTTCCGTGACCGTGACCGTGCCCATGCCCATGCCCATGCTTCTTTCCTTTGCTACTCTTTCCCAGATTCAGAGGATTGCCTTGAATAACGGGTACACTTCCTGCAATGCTATGAGAACTGAAGAGAGCGGGGCCACCACCGTAGCGCTTTTCCAAGCGAACGGCTTCAGGGCCCGGTACCGCGGCTCCACCATCAGTAGTCCCCTGACTGGCAACAGCAGTGCCACCATCTTCAACTTCCTGACTAGCAACAGGATTGTGTGTAAGAGCAATCGCAACACTGATCAACAGTAGGGATTTTATGATGGACATGGAGGGCAGACTGGTGAGGATTTAGATGTTCCAATCACTTCTTTATATACTGATTATGAGTTGCTGCATGAATGTTGCAATTAGTTTGGCTGATACTTTCTATGCAGCCTAGAACCGATGATTACTTTGGCATTCAAACACTGTGTGTCATTTCCATCTCTGTACAGTTAGCGTAGCCCTGGAACCAGAATCACCCAATAATCTTCATTGCCCTGATGATTCCATGCTTGGCCAATTCCTTGGTTCGTTGTGGAAATAATGGCGACGATGTTTGATCAAGTGCTTTTACAATCCATGGTGTTTCATGAAATTACCGTATTTCTACTCAAGAACTTGGCAGGTAATGGCACTTCCTGATACTGTAAAGGCATCATAATCCAATCGTTTTCAAGGCCTCATAGAAGTGAAGGCATAGCTAAGGATGGGCGAGAAGGTGTCAGGTCAGAATGTGGATGTTCGCGAGATCAGCTATGCGCTCCCCGACAAGCACTACCTCAGTATCAACCTGAAGCCCCTCAACCTTCCCAACAACGGCAAGGACCCATCATAATGCGCGTGGGCAATAATTTTCAACTACCCATTCATTGTACTGAATCTCTGACGTATAATCTGGATACCGAATAAATCCTATTTAACTATACCACACAACTTCGACACCAAGGAGCGGCTTACCTCCGTGGTATAGAAATGAGTCGGCGATTCTCCACAGTGGTATCCATTTGTAAGTGTTCTCTCCGAATGAGTCACCTACCACCCGGCCTGTCGAGGGCGACGCGATTGGAGGCCATAGCTGATTGTTGTAGGTGGCTGCACTCTCAGTTTCATGCTTTATTTCCACACCATTTACCAACACCTGGAAACGTAACCTCTTTTTATATCGCCTTATAGCATTCGAGTTTCATATGTTTGAAGTTAATTAACCACCGGTTTGTACCAAGGTGCCTCTGCGCCAGTGCGTACACAAAGCTAATTAGCACATTCAGCGGTGCGATATTCGGTCGAGCTTTGGTGAAGCTGCCTGTGGTCTTCGTTCGTGAACCCTTAGTTGGGAACTGGAATATGATCCACAAGCCTGATCTAGTGAGGATCTACTCGGACATGAGCGATCATTGGCGGAGATGCGAGATGGTAATTGATGAAAACCTTCGCTCCCAAGAGGAAGGTGACAAGCGAAAGGAGCATAAAAGAATCAAGTGCATCACCGTAATGGTAAGTGATCTGCACTCTCGATCTTGACCGATAACTAGGCAGACCCTTCTCCCTTGCCCAGGTGAAACTTCTCACCCTCGTTGGACTTTTTGGTGCCGCCAACTAAGCCTACTAACAGGCTATGAGAGCATCCTATGGGACTCAGTTTCGCTTCCATAGCGCTTCTTCAGAAAGGGTTATTTTTACAAACAATTTCCAACTTTTCCTAGCTTCTGTTACAACACCTACACGCATCAACACCTCTCAATCACAGGATTTGAGCTTTGTTATAGCCCTGTGGTGGGGTCATCCCAAATACTTTCAATATGAACACCAGCAATACTATATGTTCTCCCAATTACATTGATTGGCAGTGCTAGTGGAATAACTTCTGTAGACACTTGTTTATTCTAAGATACAAGGCTAAGATTACATGAAATAATCAGATATATAACTAGTGTACATTGGTAAATACATGAATATAGTATTCTAAACTCGCTGTTTAATCCAACTCTTCAACAGTTGGTTCACTGCTATCGGCACCAGGGAATCCACCAGGGGCGGCACCACCAGGGAATCCTCCTGGAGCAGCACCTGGGGCACCGCCAGCAGCTTGGTACATCTTGGTCATGATGGGGTTGGCAACGCCTTCCAACTCCTTTTGCTTGTCTTCGTATTCCTCCTTAGAGGCCTCTTGGCTGTCGTCCAACCAGCTGATGGTGCTGTTGATGGCTTCCTCGAGCTTCTTCTTGTCATCGGCCTCCAATTGTCCGGCAACCTTCTCGTCTTGGATGGTGTTGCGGAGAGAGTAGGCATAGGACTCGAGTCCGTTCTTGGCGGAAATACGAGAGGCAGCGGCTTCATCCTCAGCCTTGTACTTCTCGGCCTCAGACACCATGCGCTCGATATCCTCCTTGGAAAGACGGCCCTTGTCGTTGGTGATGGTGATCTTGTTGGAGCGGCCGGTGGTCTTGTCCAAAGCAGACACGTTCAAGATACCGTTGGCATCAACATCGAAGGTGACCTCGATTTGAGGAACTCCACGAGGAGCAGGTGGGATACCGGTAAGCTCGAACTTGCCAAGGATGTTGTTGTCCTTGGTACGGGCACGCTCACCTTCAAAGACTTGAATCAACACTCCAGGCTGGTTGTCGGCGTAGGTGGAAAAGGTCTCGGACTTCTTGGTGGGGACAGTGGTGTTTCTCTTGATCAAGGGAGTCATCACTCCTCCGGCGGTTTCGATACCCAAGGAGAGGGGAGCAACATCGAGCAAAAGCAAGTCTTGAGTCTTCTCAGAGGTATCTCCAGACAAGATAGCAGCTTGGACAGCGGCACCATAGGCAACAGCCTCATCGGGGTTGATGGATTTGTTGGGCTCCTTGCCGTTGAAGTAGTCGGAGACGAGCTTCTGGATCTTGGGGATACGGGTGGATCCTCCAACAAGGACAATCTCGTGGACATTGGATTTGTCAATCTTGGAGTCACGAAGAACCTTCTCGACAGGGTCCATGGTGGAACGGAACAAGTCTTGGCAGAGTTCCTCGAATCTAGCACGAGTCAAGGAGGTGTAGAAGTCAATTCCCTCGAACAGGGAGTCAATCTCGATGGAGGTTTGAGCAGCAGATGAAAGGGTTCTCTTGGCACGCTCACAGGCGGTTCTGAGACGACGAAGGGCACGAGCATTGGTGGACAAGTCCTTCTTATTCTTGCGCTTGAACTCTTGGACAAAGTGGCTGACAAGACGGTTGTCGAAATCTTCACCGCCCAAGTGAGTATCACCAGCAGTAGCCTTGACTTCGAAGATGCCATCCTCAATGGTCAAGAGGGAGACATCGAAGGTACCTCCTCCAAGATCGAAAATGAGGACATTCTTCTCACCACTGGTCTTCTGGTCAAGACCGTAGGCGATGGCAGCGGCGGTAGGCTCGTTGATGATACGAAGAACGTTCATACCCGCAATAGCTCCGGCATCCTTGGTAGCTTGGCGCTGAGAGTCGTTGAAGTAGGCAGGAACGGTGACAACAGCGTTCTTGACCTCACCACCGAGGTAGGCCTCAGCGGTCTCTCTCATCTTCAACAAGATCATGGAGGAGATTTCCTCAGGAGTGAAGGTCTTGCTCTCCCCCTTGTACTCGACTTGGATCAAGGGCTTGGAGTCCTTCTCGACAACCTTGAAAGGCCAGTGCTTCATGTCGGATTGGACCTCGGAGTCGTTGAAACGACGGCCAATGAGACGCTTGGCATCGAACACACTGTTGGTGGGGTTCATGGCGACTTGGTTCTTGGCGGCATCACCGATGAGACGTTCAGAGTCGGTGAAAGCAACATAGGAAGGAGTGGTTCTGTTACCCTGGTCGTTGGCAATGATCTCGACACGATCGTTTTGCCAGACACCAACACAGGAGTAAGTGGTTCCCAAATCGATTCCGACGGCTTTAGACATGGCGTGTTATGTGATTAAGAGTAAATGAAAGTGTATGTGGTATTAGGATATATTGAGTGTCGAGCCAGTTTGGAGCCAGTGTGCTTTTATACTTCTGGTGAGTTGTTTTGAAGAAATTCGGGATTCGTCTCATAAATTCCAGCATGTTCCTTTGTGACGATCGATCATTCCACCAATCATGGCCGAAGTACCGAGATAAGCCAATTTACGTCGTTTCGGGATTAACAAATAGTTTAACACCGGTTCTTAAGCGGCTGCTAGATTTGGACAATGATATTACCGTATCAATGGTACCAATTTTGGCTATCGGGAGAACATGACGTGTTGTATAGGTCCTGGTACCAGAGGCAAGGATTAGGGCTAGGGCTAGGGTTAGGGCTAGCTAAGCGTGTAGTTATTTAACTATTGTAATTTGACTAATAACTTTCATTTCTCCAGGTAGATGTTCAAGCTTGATGATTCGCTTGATCAAATCCTGTCAAGTCCTTTGAATTTTTTCCTCACCACAGTACTACTGATTTTTGTTGTCACTTTTAACTGCACCACCGCCATTGCCTCACTACTGTCATTACCATTACCTCCGATCACCATTACCATCTCCACCGTGTCCAATGTTGTAAATACTAGCACTATTGGCACCTATATTATCTCCATTTCCACAATCATAGGCTCCAGCGCCTCTATTAGGTGCCTCTATTACTGCCATTTCCGTTACCATATCCGTTACTGTTTCTATAATCATAAGCACTTGCTGCATTTCTACTGTTTCCATACCTCTGTTACTGCTTTCAGAACCATAGGCACTAACATTATTGTCCTAACAACCCTTTCTGCTTTTGCCATTGCTATCTGCCTGTAGCACTACTCATGCCTGTACTGCCCTACTGCAGTAATGTTGAAATAAGAAATTGGAAGGAGGCAATACTCAAATAAGAACTGTGAGAAGACTATGATCACCCAATGGGTAAAGTGAACTTGCACTTGTTGGTGAGGAAACTGTACCATTTGGAAGTTTCCCCAATCCCTGTATTGGGACTCAAATAACACTTACTATGATGGCATTTGTAAGTGTAAGATGCTAGAAGGGCACATGGCAATATTTGATGACACAATTAGGAAAGAGCCTTGTTTACAAGAAGCTAGCTAATAGGAATTTTGAGCACTCTTTCATACCTCAAATACACTATTTCTGAATGGCTGACCAAATACCATGAAGCATTGCATCTATTTGGTTGATCTACCACATAGTTCAACATTCAAGTTATAGAGGGGTGCTAATATAAAATACCATTTGCTGGCAAGTAAACTTATTGTTGTTTGATCAAGGGCACTATAGAAACACTCATCAAGAATTCCTCTCTATTGACTTAGATTCTTCTAGTATGATATGTATCTGGGTTGTTCTATGTGTCCCCTATGAAATATATCAAACTTATTTTGTTGTTAATTTTTCAAGGGTAAATTGCATATTATTATGCTATTGGTGTGTGGGCTATTGAAGCACAATACTCTTATGGATATTTGTTGATTTGGGGGTAAATTCTGTAATTGCACCTATATACTCACCTAACTTGACTCCTTGGATCATTGACTCCAAATCCTAGAGAACTTTGATGAGATTCTCAGGTGGGATTCACTTGAAATATTTTGACCAAAACTTCAGGTACCCAGAGAATAAAATTTCTTAAGATTACCCTAGCAGCTCCAAACTCTGTACACATGTTCCTGGGACCTTCTTAAGCATATTTTGTATGCTTTCCTGCCACATCCATTTAAAAGTACAAATAATACTTTTATACTCAATGAATCACTTAGTGAAATCCACAAAATCTATTTGTTTTCCCAATCACTTCTAATATCTCCAAGACTCTTGCTACATAGACCACCATAAGAAGTCCTAGCTTTATTGCACTCCTGGGGCTTGTGAAAGTTGCCACACCAACTTGCATACATTGCTACTCTTAAAATCTCTACATGAGGTTATTCCTTGCTAGTTTCATTACATTGATTTCCTACTGCTAACACCCATACTTTGCCCTCTACTCTACAGATGGATGGCCCCTACCACAAGTTCTGACAATGGAAATGGTGGTTAAGAGAAGTGTCCTATAGAATGATGCTAAAAGAGAAGCTCATTTCTCTAAAGGATCAGTAGCATTGTTCAAGTTCTAGAAATATTGGAAGTAATTAGGGGAACTAGTAGGGTCTGCAATTATTGCTTGATGGCATCTTTAATGTAGAAATGGTCCTGATGCTCAGCTTGGCTTTGGCAAAACTGGAATGTTAAGTATGCTTTTGTGGTTCCAGCAACATTTGAGCAAATTAAGGGGCTGTTTGGGCAAATATGCAACCACTCATGTTTAGGTTCCTGTTATGTCAGATGGAATATTTGAAGTGAGTCCTATCAAGGAAGTTAGACAGATCTCTGAGGATATGTAGACAATGATTTAAGTGATTAAGTAATTATTTCAGTGTATTTGACTAGTCTACAAGCAGAAGATACTCACTGATATTAGGAGTGACAATTAACTAATATTTGAATCATGGAGATCAAGTGTTTATAATATGTAGCTAATGCAGTTCCTGGAAGCCAGAGCTGGACTAATTCCAACATTTGTGGTCTGCAGCACAAGAGATGAATTAGAGTATGGTGCACTCAAGATCTGAGGTGAAGTATACATTTAGTATTTAAGCCTATACTCTCCATGTACTTAGTCACTCTGATTGTAGCTTTGTGATTCCCAACAGAAAATTAGGGCAAAATTGTTGTAGAAATTTGTAATTCACCTAAATATTCACCTAACATAGTCACTTAGATCATTACCTTCAAATCCTAGAGAATACTGACCAAATTCCTTGTTGGGATTTACTTAGAATATTTACCCAAAACATGAAAATTCGCATAAGTTGTCCAAACAGCCCCAAACTTTGCACACATGTTCTTGGGATCTTCCTTAACTTATTCTACTTGTTTTTTATGCCAAGACTATGTAAAAGTATAATTACTACTTTTACATTCAATAAATCATTAAGTGAAAACCACATAATCTACTTGTCCTCCCAATCACTTCCAATATCTCCAAAACTCTTACAACAAAAATACCAAAGAATATATGTACCACATGATAAGTGCCCAGAACATCAAAGTCCAACATTGTTTGAAACCTCCAAAATTGACACATGGTTCTGGGATATTCCTAGGCATATTTTACATGATTGTTCTACTAAGACCTTGCAGGATTATAAATGCCATTTGGCTTTGAATATGCAGTTACTGATAGACATTTATATACCTTAAGATTCTGTTTAGTTTACTACTCAATGATGATTTATTTACAAAAAAATTAGTTTTTAAGATATGAGCTATTTTCCCAAAGTCCCCAGACTTTGTGTACAACTTCTTTGCACATTTCTTGAGTCATTCTTATATCAGCTATCACAAAGCTCCCCTAGAAGTACAAATAATATACTTTGAGCTCCACAAATACACATTAAGTGAATACCATATAGTTCTTCCAGTCCTCCAAATCACTTCCAATACACCCTAGAATCTTGCAGCAGTTTTTACATCCAGCAAATCATTGAGTGAAGGCTACATAATCTACTGGTTCATTCAATCCTTTCCAATCCTTTCAAGGCCTTCACAGCTGGATGCACCTAGGTGAAATAAAAAATCAACCAAATCATCCTACAGACTGATAAGATGGAATCCGATGTATTAGTTAAGCCTCATATTGTGTATTAGATAGATTTTGAGGCATCAGAGTCAGCACTGAATATATGACTTTAGGTTATGCTGATGTAAGGCTGCTGGATGGTATATTTTGTGAAAACCCTCCATGTGAATTTCACAGAGGCTTGAGGAGAGTCAGGTGGTATATCGTGCTCACTCAACACAGCCAAAATGTATGGGGGACATGGAAGCTATTTGGTAACAATTTGTAGAAGTGTGCGTTTGCTTGTTAGGGTGGCGAGTATTGAGTAAGAGTAAGAGGGACATCTCCATGCTTAACTAGCAGCCCAAATTCACATCCATGGTATTAACAAAGAGGCGTGAAATGGCGATACACGAATAAGCAAGCTAGCATCATAGAGTACGAAGAGAACCTAGAATACCACCGAGATTCCCACCACTGGATTCGCTGATCATCAAGACAGCTTAGGGTTAATCAGGGTGGTCAGGATTTTGATTCAAGTGGTGGGGGAAACTTGTCAACAATGGCTAGCTCCCTACTTTCAGAACGGTGCAGACGGTAGAATGTCAGATTTGCTTGGTTTGCCACTGCGAGTCCTGGAGGATATTCTGGCCTTCTCGGATTCTCTGGTGGTATGGACTTGGGTTTCGAGAGATCTGCGGCAATTGATACTGTCCTCGACTGGCCTAAAGACAAGGTGGCTGATATATACTTATCTAAGGGCTAGGTCGCAATTCTCTCCCAAGGAAACCACCTGGCTTGATAGGAATGAGCAGCAGAGCAATGGATCTGAGGAAGCTTCAAGTAACCAGCGATTGGTTGAGGACATATTGGATGGTGGAGATTCTGAGCTGGCCTTACTGTACTGGAGACAATACCAGAGTGACTATTCGTTTGAAGAAGATCTTACTACCTACGGCCGCTGGCTGAGAGCAGATCCCTACCACAACCATGGATTCATCTCGAATTTCTACAAGTGTCTCCCCCGAAATCCCGCCTTCCTGGACGAGGAAGTAGTGAAGCTATTGGCAAAAGAACACAGGTACAGATACGAAGAAATGTTCGACTCTATACTACTTGCGGCCGTGCGGGACAACAACCCCTCTACGCTGAGTCTCATACTTCATGACTCGCCCGATCCTCAAGTGATAAAGCGATTCCCTCTCGCATATTCCATAGGAGTAGGGGCACGCGAGGTAACATTGATGATGCTGAAGGAGTTCCGAGTAGGATACACCATGTGTCACGCAATTGCCTGTATCAAAGAGGGAGACCTGGAAACACTGGAATGCATGATTCACCGGTCGCCTCACAAGAGCGATATATGGGACGGCATTTTCTGCGGGTTCATGCGGGCCTTCGGGCTTGGCTTGGCTCGAGGAAGTCAGCAAGCCATCCAACTTACCCTGGACACGCTCGTTTGCCCCAATAGCCGTATTTCCTTTGGGCTGGATAGCTGGGAGATGCACCCCAACGCGAGGCAGTCCCTTAAACTCGAGCCGTGGAAGTCCGTCCTGAAGCAAATCTGCCTGTGCGCCTGCGATGTCCAGATTTTCGATTTCACTATGGACGCGTGCGCCAGGCTAAGTCGAGTGGGTAGAACGGTGTGGTGCGAGGAGGCGTTGCTGGCATGCAGTCTGTTCTATCCACATCACTTCACCAGTACACTTGTTAGCCATCTTCTATCGACCGGAGTGAACCCGAACGCATCGGACGGGCTAGCATTATGGAATACTGGGTTTAATTTCACCAATGGCGGGTACTCCGAGTATGAGAGATGGACATACGGTGTGCTACCTATCGACCAGCAAGAAGTCACCAGAAAGACATACGTCCAATTGGCCGTGATTCTACTGAAAAGTGGACTCTTAGTGACCGAGAAGCTACTTGGTAAAATGGTGAGTGCAGGCTTCCATAAATTCCTTCAAACCCTGCTTGAGGAGGACCAGCTCCCGCCGTTGAGCCATTCCAGGTCGCTGCTTGGTATTGCGTTGGACGCACGCTTCTCCTCCAACACAATGATTCGATTTCTGCTCGACAACGGCGTCGCGGCCGAACCGAGCCATTTTTTGCTGTGCGTCTCCAAAGGCCAGCTGGACATTGTCCGGATGATCTATGAGCATATGCAGACCATAGAAGAAACGACCCTTGCGCAGGCACTGGAGATTTCGGTCAAACGCGTGCATCTCGAGGTGGTGGAGTTTCTGCTGGAAAAGGGAGTAAGCATCGAAACCCTGCTGCACGGATTTAGCGTGAGCTATGTTGCTACCGGATCCATGGTAGAGACGCAGGGTGTCGTGCGGTTCCATCAGGACGGTATTCGCGTGGATTTCGGTGAGAGTGATTGGTCAACCAATAATTGGCAAGATTATGTGTTTCTCAAAATGATGAGGATGCTTGGTACGACGTGGGTGCGGATCCAGGGTGTCAAGAATGTCGATATCCGCATTTCCAGGCAAAACACCAACGAACGATTCACTATAAGGAGAACTAATTGATTGCCCAGTAAGGGACATTTTGGGAAAAGTAGGGCTTTTGGGAATTTTCTCTTACGGCCTCATGTCCCACGCTCCACCGCACAAATTCCCTGCCAGAGAGATAGAGTTTGGAATTTAAGACAATTCTAGATCCGATTTTTTCTGGGCATTGACGCTAAAATCTTTTGATTCCCATATACTGTTTTTCTCCTCTACGCCTTTCGAAACTCCTCTTTGTACAGTTCCCGTATATAAAACTCCTTGTTTGGTCCTTGTGTTTGATTTTCCCATCCTATTGTCTGTAACTGCGGTAAAAGTAACTGAGAGAATGTCTTTCGTGGCAAGTACTGGTGAGTCCTGGTGTTCGTTGAGCCGTTGTTCTCTTCCATTTTTGCTGATTGAATTCCTCTCATCCTATCGACAGGTTCTGAGCGTATCGTTTGTGTGGTAATGGAACTCGTGTAGACGGTGTACGGTCCTAATCGATTGCTAATCCGTTGCTCTCTTTAGATGGTCGGTCTTCCTGCCCGTGGAAAAACCTACGTTGCACAGCGTGGTAAGTCCCCTAGACCGAGGTTGATTTGGGCACGAAGGGTTTATTAAGAGTTCGTATCTAGTCTGTAGATATCTCAATTGGCTTGGAATCTCCACCCGAGTATTTAATGTCGGGAATTACCGCCGCAAGAATGCTGGCGCTGAGCAATCTCATAATTTCTTCGACCCAGACAATGAAGAAGGGAACATTGCTAGACAGATGGCTGCTGTAGAAGCTTTGGAGGATATGTTGAGTTGGTTCGAGAAAGAAGATGGAGTCATCGCGATCTATGACGCAACCAACTCCAATCGCGCCAGACGGGCCATGATTATCGAACATTGCGAAAAGAGAGGCGTCCAGACGATGTTTATCGAATCCATCTGCTACGACCAAGACCTGATCTTGTCCAACATCCTGGAGGTCAAGCTCCTCTCTCCAGACTACACAAAGTGTGAGGCAGAGAAAGCAGTGGAGGATTTCAAATCGCGCATAAAGCACTACGAAAAGGCATACCAGACAATCACCGAGCCCGAGTTGACGTTTGTCAAGCTGATTGACGTGGGAAGCCAAGTCATCATCAATAAGATCCAGGGTTATCTGCAAAGTCGAGTGGTGTACTTTTTGATGAATCTGCATATCGCACGTAGATCGATCTTCTTCAGCAGAGTAAGGATCTTCTAGCCCCCTGGGATCGACTGCATCAGCACTGATACATTCTACTATTCATCAGCATGGCGAGAGCGTGTTCAATGTGGCGGGGCGAATTGGTGGCGACACAGACCTGAGTCCTCGAGGCATACAGTATTCCGAGGCTCTGCCTAATCTAATCAAGAAGCATCTTGGTGACGACGAGCTGAAGGTATGTGACAGTCTAGGCCAGGAAACCCAGCCCTAACCAACCCTGATTTTTCAGGTGTGGACATCTACGCTCAGTCGAACCATTCAAACGGCGCAGCATCTCCCCTATCCCAAATCCCAGTGGAAAGCGTTGGACGAAATCGAGGCTGGCATATGTGATGGGCTTACCTATGAGGAGATTGCGGTAAATGCAAGCATCATTGTGGTTTACGAGCGCTTGACTGAACTTCGGACAACAGGAAAAATATCCCGAGGAGTACGCCAACAGAGACGATGACAAATTCAACTACAGATATCGAGGCGGAGAGGTAAGTTGCACAAGAATACGAGAGGTCCGGGCGTAGTGCTGATCCTGGCTTAGTCATACCGTGATGTAGTCCACCGCCTGGAGCCAGTTATCATGGAGCTGGAGCGCCAACACAACGTTTTAATCATTGGGCACCAAGCGGTGCTCCGATGCATCTATGCCTACTTCATGAACATGTCCCATGACGAACTACCATACATCAAGATCCCTCTCCATACGCTGATCAAGCTGACGCCCAGGGCGTATGGATGTGATGTAGAATACTTCAAGCTTGACATCGACGCTGTGGACACACACCGACCAAAGTTGGCGAAATCCGACGAAGCAGATGACATAACCGCCCTCAAATCGATCACAGCCCCGGCTTATCCTGAGAAATAGAAAACCATCATAGCCCTTTAGTGGATGCCTACCAGTGGGAATGGGGAACTCTGCCCAGGGTTTCCCGCCGAACGATTTCCCCAGAGGATCGAAAATTTTGAAGGCCCCTCCTACTGTAGGGAGATATCTACGGCTTATCACCACCCCATTGATCAGCCAGTGGATGGACAGTAGGCGTGGATCTAGTCTAGGTTTTGGCAATTAATAAAGGTTCACTTTTTTGTATAATACCGATTCCTAGTTACTGGCTACTTGAGCCTAGTGTGGTACAGCATGATTTCCAAGGCTTATTCAAGATCCTCGTGGGCACAAGAAGGACAGGTGACTTGATCAACTTGCCTAATCGAGATTGGCCATCAAACGTTTATAAATTGGATACTCGGCCGTTGAAGCCCTGACTTTTCTTTACCTTTGCCCTCGCAACATCAGGATGGGCGTACCTCAGTACCGGATGCTGCATGGTAGCTATCCCCCGGGATATTTGAGAAAGCTGGCCCTATCTTACATGAAGGATTGGGCTTTGGTGTTGGTTCTCATGGCGGGCTTCTTGTTGATTGATAGGATCCCCCCGTTCCACAGGATGTTCTCCTTGCAAAACAAGTCCATCAGTTATCCTTACCAAGAAAGAGAGATGGTTCCCATCTGGTTGGGAGCAATATTCGCGTTTGTGGTGCCTTTGTCAACGATAGTATTGATTTCGTTGGGGATCAAGCGCAGCCCTTACGACTGCCACAATGCATTATTGGGGCTATGTTTGTCCTTGTCTCTAGCAATCATGTTTACGGATATCTTGAAGATCAGCGTCGGTCGGCATCGTCCCGATTTTCTGTCCCGATGCCAAATCCGGTACGAACATGGGCAACCTCCGAATGATCCCTTACTTGGTTTGACCACCACATCAATCTGCACCCAAACAAATCGGTCTATATTTCTTGACGGGATCAAGAGCTTCCCAAGTGGACACACCTCCTGTAAGTATTTCATCAGCCATAGGGAAGCATTCACTCACCAGACATAAGTGGGATTTGCCGGTTTGGCTTATCTCAGCTTATATATAGCAGGCAAAATGCTCCTATTTGACGGACGTGGCCACGCATACAAAGGCTTTCTGGTCTCGCTGCCAATCATGGGTGCTGTCATGGTTGGAATCTCCCGTATATGTGATTACAGACATCATTGGTCTGATGTGGTTGCGGGCGCGATCATAGGAATGTCCACTGCCTATTTCTCCTATCGACAATACTTCCCCTCCCTAAGGGCACACAACTGTGACAAGCCATTCTCACCCCGTACACTACCTGTCACTAACATGGAAGAGAGCATAGATGAAGCAGATACATCGCACCTTCCACGCTACGGAAACACAACTACCAGAGTCTATCATCTGCAGAATATACTCGTGGACCACGGTTCAACCACCCCAGTAAGAAGAAGCCAATAACACGATAGAATCAATCCCTGTATTTCACAAGTGTTCTAGACATAAACGGATTAGTGTATTTTTGACCAGAATGGATTAGATGGATCCACAAATGTTCATAATCTACGCTGTATATTCTTGGCGTTCAGTCACAATGCAAAATTAGTATCGCAATTATAATATCAACCAATTCGCAATCCACATATCGTTGCTCTCTTTGTTGGGCATGCAGCACCGTGATCCAACTTCACCACTACTTCTCCAGCTCGGCTCTCTCCAGGTATTCGCGTTTGAGTTTCAAAGCTGTCACTTGATTCAATAACTCTGGTAAGCGTCTTGATGATCCTATGCACCACTGGCGCTCTGGTTACCTTGGATGTTCAGAAATTTGTGCTGTGATTCTCGACAAATGATTTCCAGCTGCTCCACATCATTGACGACACTGGAGTTGGCCAAATTCAACATCTCCAAATCCTCTTCGATCTGCGCGGTCAACGTTTCGATCCGGGCTTTTCGCTTGGTGAGCTGCTCCAGAGAGGTTTTCTCCATTTCCGAAGCAATCATGTCTGTCTTTAGGCATAAGGCTATTCTGGTCTGATTAATGCTTGATGTATGGCATTCATTGAATGCGCTAACGCATTGATTGATCATGTGATGGGGCTCCGTGTGGAGTTGTTTACTTGATTGAGATCCACAGTTTCGAAGCACAAATCAGTATTCTGGACAAATAGTATACTGAAGGTATATGCATGTATGTGAAAGAACATGCATGAGGTAGTGGGGAAAAGTGTATTGTATAGTGTGAAGATTGTAGTTTCTTAGTACATGGCTGAGGGTAGAACGCACGTCAGTTTTTTACGCACTACGTTACTGACGTTTCGGGCGAGTGGTCACGAAAAACGTCCGTCATTTATTCGAAGAGTCTATTGTTCTAGAAGTTCCTTGAGCTTACGGAAGACCTCACGCTCGGCAAAGACCTGGTGTTCAGGATCGCTTGGGAGTTGCGAACTGACGAAAAACTGCCGCTTGAACTTCGACGCTATTGGCGAGAAGAAGAGCAGAAAGTACGCTTTAGAACACCGGTCCAAAAAGATCTGCTTTTTAAGCCTTACCTAAGCGCTTGGCAAAGTTGGTATCAACATCGGTAGGTGAGTTTCCCAGCAAGTTTGTGGCGTTGACGTTGAAGCTCTAGACTGAACGTTAGCCTGGAAAAGTTCTCTTCAACAATAGACTACCTTTAATAACCTGATTACGCGGTGGCATAGCAACTGCCAAGGCTTCAAGAGTCAGGACATTCCCCATCCACACAAAAACGCTATCTTCGAGAAGAATCACCTGAAAATAAATGGGCTCATTCAGGTATAGTGTGGAGAATTGGTGGACCTTGAACTTTGGACTGGCTGCTTCGGACGACATTGCTCAAAGAGTACAAGGCTAATGTAGGATGAATCTAGTGGCATGATGTAGATATTGTTTGCGCAGTGGAATAAACTAAACATCAAATTAACCACCCTTGGTGATGGAAGAGAATGGAATGTTTTGGGGTGGATCTTGGTTATGCCAGGTACCCTTGAATTTTTTTCTTCACGTATAAAACTGTAGCGAGTACCCCCATAGCTCCTCACCTTCCTCAGACATCTTGGTAAGTACCTACTTCATTTATTCTTCCCAACCAGCGTACATGATGACACGTGATTTCATGATTGCAACTCCATGATTCATAACTTTATTTACCAATTGTTCCTACTGAAACGCTTTCAATCTTTCTCAGTTTTGTCCTATTCATGATCATACTCTAACCGTTCATTCTCAATAGGTAACGTCCATCGTTAGCCGGATCCAATCAAAATATCAATAAAACTATTTTAAAAATCATCCTCGCCCCTCTTATGCTCGGAATGCGACAAACCTAAGCCTAACATACATGACTGACCATTGATTTTGTCGGTAGCACACCGGCTTCAGGAAATCCATCACCTCCTGAATCATTTCTTCTTGGGTTTCCCTGTCGAAGGGTTTGAAGAAGCTTCCACCGAAAGTCCTTACCCATCCACCCACATCGGTTGGAAGAGGAGTAATACGGGGTACGAGTTCAATATGCTCAACCTTGAATCCATTAGCTTCCAGGAGCTCAGCATATTCTTCTACGGTGGGGAAAAACCAAGGGGAGAGCTCGACTCCGTTCTGTCCGCGTTTGTTCACCGCATGGATGAGCGCCGAATGTAGCTCTGATGTTGAAATTTTAGGATCGTACGGGAAGTCGGATCGCTGATCGCTACTAACCATGGCAATTGAGGTGACCACCCATCTCCCCAACGAACCTTCCATTAGGCTTCAATACATCGCGGACTCCGCGGATCACGGCCGCTGGATCCTTCTTCATCCAGTGTAGTGCTTGGTTCAAACAAATTAATCACACGTGACACGATGACGAAGCCACTTCTTGGAATCTAGTTACCTGCGTTGGAGAACACCGCATCGAACTTTTCCTCGAACTGAGCAGGATCAAGCTCATGGCCATCAACGACTCTCGCATCTTGGCAACCGAGTTGCTTGGCCGCTTCAATCATTTCTGGGCTTGAGTCAACGCCCACCACCTTGTTGCATATGCCCTCCAGCTTCTTCGTGAGCACGCCATCACCACAACCAAGGTCCAAGATGCTCCATTCGGATGATGGCTGAAGCAGCTTCACCACATCGACAGTCAGGTTTGGCACGAAGTTCGCGTGTGTGGCGTAGTTGCTAGGGGACCAGGATTGGGAAGTCATTGGGATTTTTGGGATTCCCACTAACCGACCGGTGGATTTATATGCAATGTGTAGGTGGTCCCAATGTCACGTTGAGTCAACATTACTAAGATTCAGGTGTTTATTTCATTTTACCAGGGACAAACGGAAATACATTTAATAACTGTACTCAACGTAGATATAGAGATATATTTAATAACAGCACTCAGCATTAAGGGATATTAATAGGTGGATATCTTCTCTTCTGGTCTCCGCCTCTAGTATTGACAGATGACGCCCTTGCCTTTGCCCTCGCACTTGCTGCCCTCAGAGCAGGATTTATCTACCCAGGAGCCGTGGATACACTGGACAAAGTGGTCCCCTTTGCATTTGTATTCTCCATGGTCACAGCCGTCATTATCACCCTCACCCTCACCCTCATCATCGCAATCGTCCTCATCACCGTTATCATCCCCATCCTCATCGTCGCAGTCATCATCTTCCTTGCCTCCATCATGGTCGTCGTCGCAATCCTCATCGTCGCCCTTATCATCGTCCTCGTCACAGTCGTCCCCATCGTCCTTATTGTCACCCTCGTCACCCTCGTCACAGTCGTCCCCATCGTCCTTACCATCATCCTCGTCACAGTCGTCATCGTGGTCATCGTCGTCGTCACAATCGTCGCCACTAGGAGTCGTAGTAGGGCATTTGGTTGGATGAACGGTGGTAGTACATTTTGATGGGGCGGGGGTGGCAGTTGAAGATCCACTGGAAGAGACAGCGCTACTAGATTCGGTAGGCCTAAGCCCAATAGATTCGGTGGGGGCACTACTGGACTCGGTGGGAGCACTGCTGGACTCGGTGGGAGCGCTACTAGATTCGGTACGGCTACTTGTTGGGCTAACGGTGCTGACATCAGTTGTTACTTCGGTTGAGACAGAAGTTTCTGAAGTGTTTGTCGTGGTTGTTGAAGACAACGTAGTAGTTGAGGTTAGAGTTCCACTAGGAGAAGGGCTCTGAGCATTGCCGAGGGCGGCAAGGGAAAGAGCGAAGATAAGATAGTAAGAGTAGCACTTCATGGTGAGATTGATGTCGTATCAAATAAACCAGCAACGTATATATACACATTGGGACGGAGTATTTTTAGAGTTGTAACTTTGGCTCGCACCAAGCTTCTAGCTATTTTTGAAGGGGTTGGTATATGAAATTCGTAGTCCAGAAAAATTAAAAACAAATGAATATTTGCCTTGGTTGGTCCGGCTACATCCAGCTGATCTATTTTTAATTGTCCCCATTCGATTAATCGATCTGCTCCATGCAACCTCCATTTTTGCTTCGACTTGGCCTGTGGAGCAACTCTATCTACTTTACGCAAGTCACGATTCCAAGCCCCAAATCAGGCCTATTTTTGAGCAAATAATGTTGAGCGCAGAACCTTAATGATTCACAATGCTGATTCATACATCAAGCCAATTCGCTGGTTGTGGATTCGCTATTTTTGCTAGGCCCAGCCACCAATGCGAATATCCCCTATATCCTATATGGATATGAATAACCTGCCTTTCCCCTAGCCTCGCTTCCGTTCCCGAGTAGACACTGCCCACTTGTAATATTCGAAACCATGTACTTGACTCCGCCTGTGACTAAATGTCCCCTTTCTTTCTTTAGGTCAACTGCCAGAAGCTTCTATTTTTAAGTGATCTCGTATTGTAATATGCAAATTGCTCCCACCGACTCGGCAGCATTCATCGGGGGTCAAGCGCTCCCTTTAACTCGAAGCGACCGCAGGACGTTTGAATACACGCGGAATCTTCCGGCCCCAGCACCGGTACATACTAATAGGAGGGGCCCTTCCCTATCGCACATACCCCCCTCAGTGGTTCCTTCTCAAGAACAGCCAATTTCACAGACAGCCGAGCTACCTGTCGTGAGGATAAGGCATAAGAGGTCTATCTCCTTCAGCAGCGGCTCTGCTGCTCCTCGCATGAACGGCTCCCTCAGTTCGGGAAAATCAACCATTCCATTGCCTGGTAGGTTACATGCACGCTGATCGGCATCGGGTTACGAGGATTAATTAGCATTGTAACAGGCCCTCGTGCTGTGCAACCTCGCCCAACCGTGACTGCACTTCCCAAGGCTTGGATTCAGCCGCCTTCATCACCCCAGACCGCTGCCAGCGCGAGGTAAAGTATAGGTCTGCTTTAATGCTCGGATGCAGCTCAATCCTCCAGCACTGACATTAAATTAAGCCCCAAGTCAAAAATAGGACACAAGTCAGAAGGCTTGAGAAACAAATCTCGCGTGAGATCCTTCACATATAGTGGGCCGAAAACGAACCCGGTGGTCGGCGGCCCATCTAACCCGAATCAGAAAAACCCCAGTGGCGTTTCAGCGCTAAAATCCTCCTCCCTGTTCACAAGAATACGCGCCAATTCCCTTTCTACAGTGAGTGTGCCATGTGTGCCATTTCTTCAACCAAGCCAAAAGAAGGTAGCGGTCGGTTTTTATGGGCTGGTGCGAGATCGATCTAACCTATCTCAGCTCGATTCCCCAGGACAGAGACAGCCAATGGCAAAGGATGGCCCTGCTTCTGACAAACCAATGAGATATGGAAATCCTATGCATTCCACATCGAAAACCAGATTGGCTGGTCTACAAGACAATCACAATATCGAGAGCAATACGAAATCGCGAGAAGCAGAAACAAAGAGAATGCCAGCAGCCCAATATAGGCACCCCACCACGGAATCTATGGACATCTCAGCTACGCGAAGAGACGGGGATGAACCAAGATTGAGTTCATTCCTGTCCCCTCAATGTAGGTAGCCTTCAGTGTAGCCGGGGATGCCATTGCGCTAACATTCCATCTCTTAGATGTATTGAAGACTCCAACATTCAACCTTCTTAGCCATGAACGGGTGGAAATCTCAAACTTCCCGAAGGTCTACTATTGTGGCCAGAATTGCCAGAAGAAACCATGTCTGAGCGAGACTTACGGTAAAGCACCGCACCCACACCTATACCCACGCGATCATGTCTTAGAAGAGCTAACCGACTTTACAGGATTTGACGACGATCGCGGTGATTACCAGATTGTGTTAAACGACCATCTTCAATATCGCTACGAGATACTCGAGGTCCTCGGGAAAGGCTCTTTCGGGCAAGTAATCAAAGCACTTGACCACAAAACCGGGGAGCGGGTAGCCATCAAACTGATCCGCAACAAGAAGAAGTTTCACACACAAGCGTTGGTAGAGTTGAAGATTCTGGAGTACATCAAGAAATGGGTAGGTCGCGGATGTACGGCCGCTCCACCGCCGTCCACTAACCACTCCTCCCTAGGACCCCAATGACACGGCGAATCTGGTCCATATCTATCGACATTTCTACTTCCGAGAGCACCTTTGTATCGTGTTTGAACTGTTGAGTATGAATCTCTACGAATTCCTAAAGAGCAATTCTTTCCGCGGATGTAACGTCAGCCTGATCCGCCGCTTTACGGTCCAAATGCTCCGAGCGCTATCTCTGCTGAACAAGCATCACGTGGTCCATTGTGATCTGAAACCTGAGGTATGGATGGCAGGGTCTCTTATACATACTGTTGCTCATCGATTCCACCCTCATTGCAGAACGTGCTACTGAAATCGCGAAACAAGAGCGCGGTCAAGGTGATTGACCTTGGAAGCAGTTGCTTTGAGAGCGAGAGAAGTAAGTTGAATGTAGGCCTGCAAAGACGAGATCAGAGCCTAACTCCACTCCAAGTCTATACCTACATCCAGAGCCGGTTCTACCGGTCCCCAGAGGTGATCATGGGGATGCCCTACAACACCGCGATTGATATGTGGAGCCTGGGGTGCATCATGGCCGAGCTGTACACCGGCTACCCGCTGTTCCCTGGGGAGAACGAAAGGGAGCAGCTGAGTTGCATCATGGAAATCCTAGGCACCCCGCCCGCTTACCTCATCGACAAGAGCTCCCGCAGAGTCGCATTCTTTGGTAAACCCTCCACCACCCATTGGCCCAATCGACGATTGAATTTAGTGACCCTTTGTGATGATAGATTCCAGCTCTGCACCACGTCCAGTGATCAATTCCAAGGGAAAGAGAAGGTGCCCGGGATCGAAGAACCTGACCAAGGCTCTACGGTGCACCGACGAGGCGTTCATGGACTTCATCTCCAAATGTTTGGAATGGGATCCGGAGAAACGCATGACGGCCGATGAAGGGCTGCAACATCACTGGATCACTGGCACCCTCGCTGCCCACCGCACCTACACCTCATCAAAACACGCCCGACCCACACCACGACGTAAATCAATGATCGTAAGGCACAACGACGTCACTGACGAATTCGATGGATCCTTCTCGTCCTATCAGCAACCGACTGCTTCTGATCCACAAGGCGGCATCGACCTACTGCCTCGCTTAGTAGCGAATTTTGAGATCACAGCCTCGTCCACTCCCTGAGTATTGTATCATTGTAATTATATCCCAAACATCCAATATATGCTGCTACAATGTGAAATTCGGGCGAATGGTAGCGATACCACTAGACAGATCCGTATAATATCAATATTGATGTTCGATTCAATCCGGAATGGGGTGATTTTCGCGATGTTGACCATTTTTCCCAAAACCCCAGAAAACGAGTGTGGGGTGAGGGGTGAGGGTTGAGGGGTAGGGGGCAGAGGGTGAATTTGTAGACGGGCGATTCATTATTAAAACTTCTGCGTGCGCAACCTCTCCATAGTTTAACCTTAGTTAATATTCGATATGCTCAGAACTTTCGCTACCCGTAACACCCGCGTTTTCGCTCGCTCCTACTCCGCTGGCTACTCCGGCACCATCAACGAGGCTGGTGGCAGCATCTCCAAGAAGGTATTTCCTGGACACGACCTCGCTTTCCCCCCTCCCCTCTTTTCGCCAGAGGGCTCACTCCATTTGATTTCTAGGAAAAGGCCGTTGAGGACCAATACTTCAGACGTCAGGTTGGTTTCGTTTGTCCCGTCTTTTGCTGAGGATTTTCTTGCTAACTGATACCTTGTCCCCCTCCCACAGGAAGCCGAGAAGTTGAAGCACCTGCAAGAGGAGGTCGCCAAGGCCAAGCAACACCTTGAGAGCATCCAAAGCAAGCTCGAGAGCCACGTCTCCCAAACCAAGAACTAATTCCCTTAAGACCAGAACTTTCAACCTATCCAGTTGAAGCCTAGTCGACTGCTTTAGTTTGTTCGCCAACTGTTACACTCATCTAGTCTATATTTTACATCCTTTCACTCCATAGTGACAGTGACATGCTGTTCCCCTTCTCACCGTTAATGGACGAATAAATCCCGGTTTCTATGGAACCCCTTTGAAAGTGATGGCTCTTTTTGCCCGCTTGCTTTCGAATGTATACATGCTTGGTTGATTTGGTCGACTGATGAGATCATCCGCACTCGTCTGGTCCGTCCCCCGCAGCATGGGTGGTCGTGCCTGCTTGGACAGATGACGAGATATTAGTGGCTTAGCGTGAGGTGTCGCCCAACGGATATGTCAAGGCACAGCAAATTTTCTGCTTCCAACTGACCACGGGGGCACGTGAGTCGTTCACGTGATCACCGAGGTTCCAGACCCTTGCGGGTAATTAGCGAAGTTTGGTTAGTTTAGTTAGGGTGGAAACGGCTGCTGTAATCCGATTCCCAGAATGCCAATGCGAACGATCGCTGAGTACGGGCAAATCAGGGAGCTTGGTTCCGGTCTGGATGGAATTTTTTTCCCCTCGGCGTATATAACGAAGAGATCCATGCCATATACCAACTTTCCTTCTCAAACAGTAGGACTTTGATTCGAAATGGGTAAAGGAAAGCCTAGAGGTCTTCAGGCCGCTCGTAAATTGCGCAACCATCGTCGTGAAGAACGTTGGGCCGACAAACAATACAAGAAGAGAGCTCTTGGTACTGCTTTCAAGTCCTCTCCCTTCGGTGGTTCCTCCCACGCCAAGGGTATCGTCCTTGAAAAGATCGGTGTCGAAGCCAAGCAACCTAACTCCGCCATTCGTAAGTGCGTTCGTGTCCAGCTTATCAAGAATGGAAAGAAGATCACCGCCTTCGTTCCCAACGATGGTTGTTTGAACTTTGTCGAGGAGAACGACGAAGTCCTCATCTCCGGTTTCGGTCGTAAGGGACGTGCCGTCGGTGATATTCCAGGTGTTCGTTTCAAGGTCGTCAAGGTCTCCGGTGTCTCTCTTCTTGCCCTCTACAAGGAGAAGAAGGAGAAGCCTAGATCTTAAGGGGTTTCCCTCTGTATCTATAAGAGCAGTTCCAATAAAGCGTCTCTATTCATGATTGCTACGAGTTTCCCCTAAGAGTTTCCCCCTTCGTTGAGCGATGGATGGATTTGCCTTCGATCGGGATGGGCCTTTTTTTCTGAGTAACTGTGCGTATAAATCACTGGTCGTTGCTCGTGATTAGCGTAGTGCGATCTTTCCTATACCCGATGAGTGCGAAACTCGCCACCCGGTACATTGCGCTGGGAATAGCCCTGTTGTTAGTGGTGGTGTGCGTGGTTTTCCAAAGAGCCTCGGTGCCCCGACTTCGAACCCTGGTCATCCTTCACACGAACGACATACACGCGCACGTCGTTCCGTTCTACGACAACGGAAAGGAATGCGAGGCTGACGTGGCGGATTGTTTGGGCGGCGTGGCAAGGCAGAAAACCGTGATCGACAGGATACGTAAGCAAGCCCCCGATTCACTGCTGTTGGATGCGGGCGACCAGTTTTCCGGCACCGCGTATTACGGTTACTACAAAGTCAGTAGAGGTCTGGTTGCGGGGTTGGGGTGGTGCCCACCGTTCACGTAGCTAACGTTACCTACCTCCCCCCCTTTGAACATAGGGCAATGTTAGTCACCGGGTGATGAATTTGCTTGGCTACGATCTGATGGTATTGGGTTTCCTTTTCAACTGAGCCTGGGCGTGTTTGTCTGACCTGACTCAACCTTCTTTCGATAGTCCCTTGGAAACCACGAGTTCGACGAGGGCAGCGACCAGCTGGCCGAATTTCTTGGAAACCTTCGCTTTCCTGTTGTGTGCGCCAACCTGGAGGTCGGGGCTGAGTCCGACCTAGCCAAAAAGGTACCCTCCCCCCTGGGTCAGCGTGCTCCTGACGAGCGCTAACGTTCTTGGTTAGGTCAAACCGTACCATATCTTCCCTCAATACAGTCTAGGAGTTATAGGGATCATCACCAACACAACCGGCTTCACGTCCAACCCTGGGCCCAACGTTCGATTCACCAATCCTATACACGCGGTGAGGAGGTACGCGCAAGAGCTCAAACGGATCGGAGTGAAAACGATCGTGGTTCTCAGTCACACCGGGTACCAAGAGGATGTCGACCTGGCTGCACAGACCACCGACATCGACCTGATCATTGGTGGCCACAGCCACACCTTCCTTTCGAGCAATCCCTCCGACCCTCACCATTGGTCTGCGAAAGGAGGTTACCCTACCGTCGTGCGGAATCTCGATGGCCTACCAACGTATATCACTCAGGTCGGTTATAGAGCCCCTTCATGTCTATATGGTACGGTCACTGATCACTCTCTCACGTTAGGTGTGGTCCTGGGGCAGATACGTTGGACATCTCAAGCTTCAACTGGACGATCAAGGCCGCATTCGCTCCATCGAAGGTGCGCCTATTTTGCTGGACGGCGGGGTGCCCGAAGACCCGGTGGCCCTCCAGGTCATCCAAGGTCTACGTGTCCCCTTGCGGGAGTACATGGATCGGGTGATCGGTCGGGCCACCCGCGCTTTCGACCCACCCAAGTATTGGACGATCGGAGAATCCGCCATCGGGAACCTGGTGGGGGATGCGATGCTCCACGCCCGGAGCACCTCTCGTGCCGTCATCTACAATTCCGGCGATGTGCAAGGCGGCCTTGAAGAAGGGGAGATCCGAAACCAAGAGATCTTCCGGGTGATTCCGTTCGACAGCTCTGTCGTGGACCTCCTCCTCACCGGACAGCAGATTCACGACCTGATCGAGGGGGTCCTCTGTCGGCGAAACCTTCTCAACCACCAGCGGATCCCGGGGAGGATCCAGGTGGCGGGGATTCGGTTCACCTATGACCCCAACGGCCCCGAGGCCGCTCGACTTAGGTCCTTGGAGATCCTGGACGTCAGCCGATCCACGTACGAGCCTGTCCACCCGGAGTCCCTCTACCCGATCACCACTTTGGACTTCGTGGCCAAGGGCGGGGACAATCTGATCTCCCCGCCGGTCGCTTCGTACCTTACCCACGGCAACCTGCGATCCACGGTGATCCGGTACATAGAGGAGATGCGCCACCTCCATCCCAAGTTGGACGGGAGAATCGCCGCTGTCTCCACCTCCGCTTGATGTCCTTCGATTCGTTGTTGTCTCCCCCTCCCTCTCCCCCTCCCCCTCCCCCCTCGACGTTTCACCAATAGAATAAACCCTGAGGTTGGCCCATTCGCCAAGTGGCCATGCCAAATATGTCCTTCATTCCCCTCCTGCCAAATACGGCTGGTGGACCGGTCATCAAATCCCTGCCTCACGATAATCGCCTCAAGATAGGGCCGCGTAGAAGTGATACAAACCACCCGCCCACTCACTCACCTGGAATTTCCTGCACACCCAGTGGTTCTGGAAGTTTCATTCGCCATACTGGGTTTGGCGATAGGTGGTATGTGTTGCCGCCCATGCCAGGCACCCATCCAGGTGGGCTTGGTTGGGTTTAGTTCGATCAGGTCGGACAGCGTCCTGGTGGTGTTCCGGCAGACCAGCCATGACTTTGGGCGTCCCGAGGAGCGTGGAGATTTTGTAAGAAACTGGAAGGGTTTGCGGATCGCGTGGTTTTTCCATGTTGGTGCGTTGAACGTAAACGTGTTGGAGGAAACTGGTAGAACAGGTCTGTGAAGATCCCGGACAGTCACGTGCGGAGTTTGGTGAGCTCCAAACCGCTTCGAGTGGGGTTAGGCTTTGGATGCTTGCTGTGGTGGAGAAAAGAGTTGGAGCAAATTCAGCCAAGTACTAGGTCTGGAAGTATCCAGTTCTGCCGAGTGGGACCTTAGTGACTAAGCCAGTATATGTGCTCAGTGGTGGAATACAAATACACCTCACTCTTACGCAGTTAAATTCCCATATTTACCAGACCCGATTGTGACCTAAGTGAATCTTCCCTACTAGTTGCAGAAATGTGTGTGAATGTGACAGGAGATATTGGAAGTGATAGGGAAAACAGGTGAATTATGTGACTCTCACGTGGTGATATATTGAAAGTGAAAGAGGCGTTTGTACTTTTACATGCTCTTGGCAAAATGTAGATGTGGAGTACATTCAGGAAGGTCTCAGTAACATGTGCACAAAGTTTGGGACTGTTGAACAACTTGTCAATATCCTGGATATATGGTATTTTGGTGAAGTATTCCGAGCAAATCCTTACATGGAGCTAGGCCAGAGTTCTCTAAGATTTGTAGACTGTACACCTAGTGACTAAGTTTTGTGAGTATTAAAGTGTATTTATGAGACTCACCCTACTTATACTTGACTGAATATTTATATTGATTGGCCCCAATGTGATATAAGCTACTCGGGTTTGACTCTAGCTAGTAGTTTTGTGAATATATCTGCAACCATATCATTGGTACAACTGTAAACTAAGCTAACTAAGTAGGTCTCTATTGCTCCACATATGCAATGATGTCTAATATCTACAAGCTCTGTTCTACTGTAACAGTTTTGGAGATATAGGAAGTGATTGGGAAAACAAGTAGATTTTGTAGTTGATGTCAAAGTAGTGTTTATACTTTTAGATAGCCTTGGCAAATAAAACATGTAAGGTATACTTAGGAGAGTCCCAACAACATGTGAGCATGGTTTGGATCACGTTCAGAAATCTCATGTTCCAGGAACCAGATATTGGTGAAAATTTCCAAGTAAATAAAGACAAGGAATTTGGTCAGGATTCTCCAAGGTTTGTAGAAGATGATCCAAGTGACTAAGCTAGATGAATGCCTAGGTGTAATTACAAAGCTTACAACACCCCCACTCAGTTAAATATTCACATTTACTAGTCCTAATTATGATCTAAGCTATTCAAGGTTGTCTTGAGCTAATTGCATGGTAAATATGTCTGGCATCTTTTCATCCATAGGACAGTACACTAAGCCAAATAAGTTATAATTCATAGATATATGTATGAAACAATGACTAATATCAATGTGCCTAGCTCTAGAATGAAGAGTAGGGTTTCTACCTAATGTACATATATTTACTTATCCTGGAATAATGTAGCAGGCATTTTTTGACATAAGCCTATATCTTCAAAAGCTTTCTTAGCCATGTGGCTGCTTTTGTTGCTTCACAAGCTGCCATATACTCTGCCTCTGTGGTGGAGAGTGTCACAGTTAGTTGCTTTCTTGAGTTCCATGAAATTGCTCCTTGACAATAAAGAAAGGTGTATCTTGTGGTGGATCATCTGTCTTCCAAATTTTGTATGTATTCTAAGTTCTATCCCCAATAAGCATCAGAGTATCCCACAAAATCTGGTTCTGGATCCTTATTGGTGTTCCTTTTAGCATCTAAAATCTGCTAATCTGCTACAATATGATCAGATCCATAGTTGTGATGATACTTATCCCACTAGATATGTATAACTGGTTGTGTTCTAAGCATGACACATATCAGACTGCTGACCATATATTGGTAAGGGAGGTGTGGGCCTTCAGAGGGCACCAAGCGCTCTTAATTTTGATGAGTTCTGACCCAGTTGAGGTTTGTCACCATTGGATAGCTGCCAGTTTACAGTCTTCCATATGGTGCATCTTTAATATATTTTGAATATACTTGAACTGACTTAAGGTGATGTTTGGAGTACACCTGTCTATGGAGTATTTTATCACCAACTAGGTACCACATTCTCCTAGATTAGGCATTTGAGCTCCTTAGATTGGCTGGATTGAGTCTCTTCCAATGCTGTTGGTTGTTGGTGGTCATAATGAGCCTTAAGAAAAATATCAACCGCAGGCCAGCAGAATACCATCATAAGATCAGCTGAATCCCAACTACCCTAAAAATAACAACTCTCAGTACCCCGGGAACTAGCTTTGGAGCAGAAAAGCCAACATCCTCTGCTAAGGGAAACTAGGCTGACGGGCATTTACCAAATTTGGTAGTCAGTTGCTCATTACTTCTACCAGAAGTTGCAAATAGTAATATAAAGCAGAAACACCAACTGGATGCCAGCATATTATCTTTACAATACCAGCAGTATACCAGCTAAAAGTTCAATGAAGTCCAACTTTAAGATTTCTCATAGGGAAAATGACCAACATCAAGTACCAGTAGAATTGGAAATGCTCTACCTGACTTGTAGTAGATACTGTAGTCTGCAGTTCTTTGGTAGAAACTAAAAATTCCAAATTAGAATCTATCTTGCAGTGCAAGGCACTTGGTGGCTGTTGGAGACCATATGAAGCTTCTCTAAGCTTGCAGACCAAATGGTGGCTTTCTTGGTCAACACACTCAGCAGGCTAATCCATGTATGCATCCTTAACAAGTTCCCAATTCAAAAATGCTGTTTAACATCTACTTGATGAATAGAAGACTAATATTTAGCAGCTATAGCCAATAGACTTGTTCCATTGTACCATGCCAGAGTGCGTGGTGCAATCTGCGGTTGTAAAGAACAATTGGGCGCAATATTATAGCTACCAGAAGGCAGGATCTCTCTTGGACAATTTTGCACTATGTGGGACAATCTTGCACACTATGGCACAATCTGACACAATGAGGTTGGCACAGATGATTGTGCCAACTTGTAATGTTTGCATCACGTGCGCAATTGGATACCACTATTATGGCAGGTAAAATCCGGTATTTGGATTTGTTTCTTTAATGTAAATGGAAATATATGTGTATCACACTATAAACTATACTGATACTTACCATTTTGGTTACTATCACTCCAATTGGACGGTATCTCAGTGGTTAATTGATCCAGAAGTATCCTGAAGCTGGCAGCCACCAATTGGCTTATTAACTACTAAACAAGCCACCTGATTTGCCATCAAATATCCCATTTGGCCCATTGAGCAAGTAAATCCCTGATCCTAGTGATTGGGCAAGGTGTCATAGCTAGCACGCAAGCAATTGTGTAGGTGCAAAACAGATCCAATAGCTGCACTGGTATTACAGATGATGTATATATATGCAGGGTGTTTATCTATAGGGGTTCTGTCTCAAATGTGAGATGACCTTGATATTACATATATCAAAAATTTGATGATCACTGATTTGCAATGGCTCAATTTGGATTGCAAAAAAAATGGGTTGTTGGGATCATTACAAATAATAGCAATTCAAAGCAATTGCATCAGCTTCTCCTGGGTTTTTTCTCACAGGGATTACTACTGAAGCATTTGGTAGTGACTCACTTTGCACACCTATACTACTTCCTGGCTGACTATCATCTTGGCTACTTGTGTATTTGTAGTCAGTATTTTGCCTCCTAGTTGATGAGTGCAATGCTGCAGCTTGGCTGTGCTGAATCACTCCGGCTGAACCAACTGAACCGGCCTGGAGTGCCACGCGCTGACATGTTCTTTCACTTGCCAAGGGCTCTGGTGGTTGAGGCACTTCATGTGGTCATCATCAGTCAGTTCACCAGAAGTAACTTGCTGATGGTCAGGCAAAATGGCATGCGCAGGTGTGACTTGACGTGTTGAGATGGCCCTTGGCTGAGTTCAATGTGATGCTGCATGTTGACGCAACTTGGTCCGCTCCAATGGACTCATGTCTAAATGAGCAGTTTGGTGAGTTCTGGTAGTTTTGCTCTGAAGCGCACGCATTGACCCAACACACATTGACTCAATGCAGGGCATTGTAGTGGGGTGACAGTGACACCCACTAACAGATGTGCTCATTCCCATATTTTCTACTTCCCTTTATCTCTACTACACTTATTTTAGTTTTATCCCATTTGTCTTACCTGATCAGTACTATCCCATAAGCTGGTTGACTATCACACCTGCTTACCTTATTGCATAAGTTACCCCACACTTTATGTTAGATTACTAGCTATATGTGCTTCTACATTAGACAAGTACCCACGTCAGTACCTGTGACACATGATCAACCCATGTCACCATCCCTACCATTTACATACCATATATGGTATTGCTACATTACACAGGTTTCTGAATACTGATTCCTGATTAGTTGGATGTGCTGTGCCTCTTAGAACCTTCCAGCACCTACTTAGAAGATTCTTAGGTCATTCTGATGTCATTAAGATTTCTACTGATATCCGGAACCTTCTGGAACACCCTGATTAGTGGTTACTTGGCCAGTAAGAAAAGTATATCAGGGAGGCTATCCCTCAACAATAAATCATCATCCCTTTTATCAATATACCAACTTGTTGATTAGTGTGATCACTGCTACCTGCTGCTACCTGAACTTCCAACCCTAGACCACAGGACACTCCCAGGAAACTGCGCTGACAGCCAACTGACCTTGGAGGCACTACTTGTGAGGAATACTCAGAGTAGGTATCTTTTATTATATTTGATTCTTTCCTAAGTTTGTTCTTGTACAGGCAAAGATACTTTTCTGTCTTTATAACTATTGACCACAGCTGCATTCTTATCAAGTCCCTGCTGGTGGAGTTTACAGTTGTTTTGACTTTGGAAGCTTTAGTACATTGTCATCTCAAAGGATGCTGAACCTGGCACATACTTTTGTTAAGATGCCAAATCTGTTGCAAATTGTAGCTCAATAGTTTTCCCTTGACAAGCTTGCGGCTTTATTCCCCTTCACATTAGATTAGAGACAGAACCCAAGTATTCCAAGCAAGCTTTTGCCAGAGGCTATTACACCCAGTGAACACCCCACACACAAAGCACTTGAGAAGTGTTGGACGTATCTCTCCCTTGGACCTATACACCACCACAGTGTTCTGGTAAAGGGTGTTGGCATAGTCTGGACTGACGTGCACTGGCATGCTGTGGTTGCCAGAGATGGTAAGGAATCCAGCCAGGTGTGCTGATGTGATCTGGACAATGTTGCTTGCGGTCTGTATTCTTCCTCCTGAAGCTCACCTTCTGATTCCTTGAGGTATTCACTTACCCTCTGTCTGATACTTTGGAGCTGTTGCCTGGATGAGTCCTGTGTATATTGCTCTTGGAAGCCACTTAGCTCTACTAATATATCACGTAGCACATTAGTCATTTGAGGCAAAACTCACTCAAATCTCTTTGGTTCCCAAAGTTGAGGCACAAATGGACGCGTCCGGCCTGTACTGTGCAAATTGCACGCAAAATTGTTCTTGCATGGCTTCTTCATCAAATCCCCTCACTCTCAGCTCATTCTTGACTTCAATACTTGTCTTGTTATATATCTTGTTACATACATTGGCTGGCATCTTGATGTAGAACTCATGCCACAGCTTTCTACTCAAATTCTTCCATCTTTGTCAACTCTCAGAGGTGTCTAGGTCTGCTAGATTAATCAGTAGTACCCAACTATCTGTATGAAGGCTCATCATAGACACTTGGGCCATACTAAAATCATTTGGCAAGAACTCAATTAGATCCAACATCAACCTTTCCAGTCCAGACTGCACTTGTGAGCTGGGGATGGGTTTTGTCTGGGTTGTACTAAAGATGAGTTGAGACTTGGTATGGGGACCATAGCAATGGATTTGGATACTTATACAGCAGTATATTGGCATCAACCTGGTCTTATATGAAGTATATATGAAAACTAATGTGATTGTTGAATTTTCCATATATTATGCATGATGCATCTTGGATTGCATTGACACAAATCAGAACACATCAATTGCAGATTTCCTATTTGATTATAGACCTATGAGTAAAGCATCAATAAAAGTACCAAGGCATTGTTTGCGGATGATTTTTGTGACATAATGATGGGATACATGGCAATTGATGGAGATTTAATCATAATGCATTAAAAATCAGATAAATAACACAGATTGCACCAAATTGATTCAAACTGCCTCCATACAATCATCCACCATTTTAATATGACTTATTCATCTGAATGGTCTTTTCTCATAAATCCCATCACTACCACTAGATTTCCTTTTGAAACACTAGAGGAGATCTATTCCAAGTACTGTGGACCATCTACCCCAATCTACTCAAGGAGATCCCTTGTTAAGCTTCTCTGCTATTACAAGAACTATTGCCCTACAAGGTTTCATCCCACCATCCATGGCAATAAAAGTCCTAGAAGCTTTCATTCCCAGCTGACAGCAATGGAGAACCACCTTGCAGAGTGTATGAATGACTTAGAGCAAGCTTGGAATAGTAGATTCAGAAGCTCCAATAGACTTCCATATCCCAGAGTGTTCAGCAACAGGTTCCATATCAGGAGTATTTTGGATACCTTCCCAGTGAGGACTAACAGACCTTCTAGAGGGCAGAGGCACTTTTATTCTGAGAGGTACAAGGCACACTGTGTGAAGTTTCAAGCACTGTCTGACATTGAGGGTTACATCATCTGGTCTAGTGGGCCATTTGCTGGAAGTAGGCATGACAAAGGACTCTGGGTAGAGAATCATCCTGAGTTCAGTAGAGGAGAGAAATGTATGGCAGACTTAGCCTATATAGGAGAGGATTGTCACTGATTAGGATGTATTACAGCTTATAGGAAGCCAAGGAATGGTGTGCTTAGCAGAAAGCAGAAGCTCTAGAATGAGATATTTAATCATTTCAGAGTGAGGGTAGAGCACACATTTAGATATCTGAAGAGATTCAGCATATTGGCAGGTAAATACAGAGGAAAGTCATATATAGGAGAAAACAGCAGAATAGGTAAAATAGTTAAGATACTTATTAGACTTGTTGCATTGTGCCATTGATCATAGTGCCAGAAAGTGCTGTATACTTTGTTATTAATTTGATATTTTAGGGTCATATGCAAGTCAATTTTGATCCCAAATTGGCACTGTATGGCACTATCTGGCACTCTGTGGCATGATCAGGCATCATATGGCATGCTATGGCACTATTGGGCACTATGATCTGCTGGAATGATGGAACAAGTCTATTAATGCACAGTATGCTCATACAAGAAGACATCCACTGAGAGAAATGTGTCTGGAGCATTATGAAGAGTAAATAAAGCAAGGAAAGCACTATTATGAGCAGCATAAGTAAGATTGAGTAAAATTACCAGTAACTGTATCATACCACTGGCATCATGGTAGAAATTATGCTGCCAGATAGTGCTGTAGGGTGCCAGATTGATCTGGCACTATCCAATGGAATAAGTCTAATATAGTCTGATGAGAATATACCTGGCTCCAGGTGCAAAGGCTTCAGTGTTGGCCAGTCCCTTATTTAAGAGTATACTTTAGCTAAAGATCTTATTTGATATCCTTCACTTGCACCATAAGCATTGTATTTTGTCTTGTACATCTATCTACATCAAATTTGCCTGACATTTTTTCATGGTTCCTCATATGATTCTCTGTTAACTATTACTTTAAGCCCCTTCAGCTTTAACAGAGTTTCTTCCTTTCTCTCTGTGAGGTACACTTATGTGTATCTTGTATAATCATTAATAAATGCTACTAAATACTTCATTCCACCCAACAATATATTTTGCATTGATTGACACAGATTTGAGTGAGCTAGATCTAATTTTTCTTAGTTTTGATTAACACAGGGCTCTTGAGTAGTTGTTTGGCTTGTTTCCCAGATACATAGGTCTCACAGTTTTCCAAATTAGCTGCAAGATCAGTTTCACTCCAGAAATCAGCTGTTTTTGAGCATATAGCTGAAATAATCAAATTGATGTGTTTGGATCTTAGGTACCAAAGCATTGGTGTTATTTTCATTCAAGTTACCTATTTGGCTTCCACATATGTTGCAAAATAGGTCAGCCTGTGTAGAATGTGATCTTAGATACCTGAAGCAATATGGACACCATTTTGGTTACCAATCCTGTATCCAGAGCCATCAAAACTGAAACTGAGTTCTTCTGCTGTGACCTTGCTTATATTTACCAAGTTCATTTCTACTTCTGGCTCACAGAGTAGTTCTTTGAGGGTGGATGTGTGGCTTCCTAGACTACTACAACAGTTCACTTAAGTGGCTCCTTTTCTAACTACATCAAGTGCTCTGTAATCTCTAATGAAAACATGCTTGATTAGAATTTCCTAATATTGGGTAAAAGGTACTTTTTGATGTGTAAAGTGTTGAGATGCTTCAAAGTCAATATACCATATCTCAGAATCCTTGCTTGTGGTTCTATCTGATGCAGATGCAGATAGTCTATCCTTAGTTGTTGCAGCATTTCCATACTCTGGCTTTTTCTGATGATAATCAGTCCTTTTGATGCACCAGTGTGATGTGCTTCCTTTACTTTTGCAGTAGCTGCAAGAAAGATTGCTGCTATGCTTATAAGATCATGAGTACTTATTTTGCTGGTAATCATTACTTATCAAAGAATAGACTTGTTCCGTTGGATAGTGCCACATTGAGCCATGAGTGCCAAATGATACCACAGTGTGCCAGAGAGGCCAAGTGAGCCTCTACCTGGCCACAGAGTGTGAAACATAGTTCTGCATCTTCATGCAAAGCAGCCCCTGTGTTTCACCCATTGTGTTGGAGAAAATCCATTTTTTGACCTTTTTTTTGGATCAATGTTGTGCTGGATGTGTTTGAGCACAAGCAGATTGAAGATATGCATCTGGTACTCAATACCCATGGCACTCTGAATCTAGCTCCTGTAGCTTGTATCATGTCACAAAAATGCATGGCACTATCTTGGTCCACTGGCACTATCTGGCACTATATTTAAGTATTAGCCCTAAAGTAAGATCTATACAAAGCACTTATAGTGCCAGATAATGCCAGTGGACCAAGATAGTGCCATGCATTTTTGTGACATGATACAAGCTACAGGAGCTAGATTCAGAGTGCCATGGGTATTGAGTACTAGATGCATATCTTTGGTTCTCCTGTGCTCTTACACATCCTGAGCTACATTGATCCACAAAAAAAGGTCAAAAAATGGATTTTCTCCTGCGCAATTGGTGAAACACAGGGGCTGCTTTACCTGAAGATGCAGAGCTATGTTTCACACTCTGTGGCCAAGTAAAGGCTCACTTTACCTCTCTGGCACACTACGGCATCATTTGGCACTCATGGCTCAATGTGGCACTATCCAACAGAACAAGTCTATTATCTTTCTTCCTTCTTATTGGCACTTGATTTTTTTATATCCTAATCAACAAGCCTTCCTCACATATAATTTAATGTCAAATCCTCATTTCTGCACTTTAGGTTTAATACAAGTCCCTGAACCTTGTCTGTCAGACTACTCTGGAGAATAACTATAATATCTTCATCTGTAGTTTGTATACCCAACAATTCCCTCTCACCAACTAACAAGGTAATTCTGTGAATTGGATTCTTCATTTCTACTCCTGGTGGCATCTTTATTGTACAGAATTTTTGTGTCTAAGATGCATTTTCTGAGCAGTCAAACTTGACTGATAGTTGTCTTTTAACACCTCCCAAAAGTCAAATGCTGTCTATGCTATTGAGCATAGAATTAGCAATTTGTCTTTAATGTGCAAGCAAATGCAGTTAAAGGCACTTGGTTCTTTCTTCCAATACATTAAGGCTTCTTCTCCTACACCTTTAGAAGGGGATTCTTGTCCCAAAGCAATATCACAAAGGCCTATTTCCAGCTAGAGTATCTTTATCTTCACCTGTCTGACTTGATATTAGATCAAATTGACTTGTCAGCAGGAAACATTCCACTTCTAGCAAGAGTAGATATTGCAGAGAGTGACAGACAGGTGTTCAAAACTGGCAGTCAGAGTTTTGAAAATATTGGAAGTGATTGGGAGAACAAGTTGATCATATAGATCTCACCTGACTAATAACTGATATAAAGTAGTATTAGTAACTTCACATGGTTTTGGCAAAGCAATCCCATAAAACATCTTTAAGAAGGTCCCAAGACAATGTGTGCAAAGTTCAAGGCTGCTTAGGCAATCTTTAGGAATCTAATGTTCTGGGCACCTGATTTATTGGTGAGAGTACTCAAAGTAGATCCTGGCTGGGAATTTAGTCAGATTTCTGAATGATTTGCAGGAAATGTACTATATGACAAAGTTAGATGGGTGTTGGGGTGTATTTACAAAACTAACAATATATACTAGTACCAAGAGTTGGACTTCTACCTGGTGTATACATCAGTGATTAGGTTGAAATATAGTGCAGAGTATAATTGCGCATATCATAGTTGTAGAAGAGTGTTCTCAGTCATATCTTTTCTTTTATCCTCACAGGATGCCACTCACTGTGCCTCTGCAGTAAAGGTGCTAAGATTGGCTGCTTTATGGAGTTCCATGACATTGCTTCTTTTTAGAAAAGAAAGATGTATCAAATGGTGTGTTTCTGTCCCCTAAACTTTACTCCCAGCCCACATCAGAGTATCCCAAAAGATAGTATTCTGAATCCTCATAGGTGTCCTTAAGCAGATAACCGCAGCTCCTCTCAAGTATCTAAAAGCTCACTTAACTGCAGCATAAAGCTCATATCCATAGAACTGTTGTAGAAATCCATTATTCCACCAAAATATTAACATAACCTAACCACTTAGACTGCTACTTACAAATCTTACAGAATAATGACCAGATACCTGGTTGGGATCTACTAGGAATGCTTTCACCAAAACCTCAGGTACCCCAACCATGAAAATTCCCAAAGTTGTCCAAGCAGCCTTAAACTTTGCACATATGCTCATGGGACCTTCCTAAGCATATTCTTTGAGCTGGCAATGCCAAGACTATGTAAAGTATAAATACTACTTTCATTTAATAAATCATTGAGTAAAACCTTGTAATCTACTTGTTTGCCCAATCACTTCCAATATCTCTGAGACTCTTACAGTGGGATATGAGCCCTGAGCTGTCACTCTCTGCAATCTCTACTGCGGCTATTGCTGAAGTTTTTCCCTGTATGCAACAGGAACAAGGCTCTGAGGATTTCTTATGGGAGCAGAATGCACTCCTAAAAGCATAGGAGTAGATGCCTTAAAGTGCCAGAAGAACAAACAAAATGCCTTTCACTGCATTTGCCTTAACATTAAAGACAAATTGCAAATTCAATGATTAAGAGTAATAACAGCAAAGAATGCCGGGAAGGCATCAGAAGACACCTTCTAGTCATGGTCAGCTGCTAAAAAAATGAATCTTGGACAAAATATTCCTTGCCACAAAGATGCAGCTAGGAGAAGAAGTAAAATTTATTAGCAGAACTACCATATTGGTTAATGAGATGGAATCCATGAGTGTACCAACTAATGACAAAGATGTGATGGTGAATTTCCCAAATAGCTTGGCAGACAGGTTCTAAGGCCTTCTATCAGCCCTAGAGTCCAAAACTGAAGATTAGACCTCTAATTATGTGTAAGAATGGCCCCTACATAAAGCATTAATAAAACCAAGTGCTAACAAGAAGGGACAAGAAATACTTTAATTAACAATGAAAGTCTAAGCTTTGTCATCACGCAAAACTTTCTCAACCAAACTTTTTCCAAGATCTAAACTTTGTCATCATGCAAATCTTTTTGAAAAGTCTAAACTTTGTCATCAATGAAAATCAGCAAAGAGGGTACCCCAGACCCTTTCAAGGCAACAACAGGGGGCGTTGCTGGTTCTGGGCCATGATAGTCATTCCTTGTTGCAGCTGGTTGAGAATCTAGGGTAGCTGTAGCTGTTGGGGCAGAACTTGCTGCAAAGCACTCTTCCATTTCTAATTTTCAGAAATCTTGAGGGAGGCTTCTTCTTTCTTCTGCAAGGAGGTTTTGGGTTGTTGCTGCTACCAATGTTTCAAGTGTCAATATAAGAGGTCAAATGCAGAGTTTAGCTAGTTTTGTATTCATTAAAACTTCAACTAATGTTTATTGAGGTTCCAGCAGTTCCTTATATATTTAGCCACATCAATTGCTGACTAGTTGTATTTTGTAGTGTAAGCTGTGGCTAATGGACTTGTTCCGTTGGATAGTGCCACATTGAGCCATGAGTGCCAAATGATGCCATAGCAGGCCAGAGAGGCCAAGTGAGCCTCTACCTGGCCACAGAGTGTGAAACATAGCTCTGCATCCTCATGCAAAGCAGCCCCTGTGTTTCAATCATTGTGTTGGAGAAAATCCATTTTTTGACCTTTTTTTTGGATCAATGTTGTGCAGGATGTGTTAGAGCACAAGCAGATTGAAGATATGCATCTGGTACTCAATACCCTTGGCACTCCAAATCTAGCTCCTGTAGCTTGTATCCTGTCACAAAAATGCATGGCACTATCTTGGTCCACTGGTACTATCTGGCACTATAAGTGCTTTGTATAGATCTTACTTTAGGGCTAATATTTAAATATAGTGCCAGATAGTACCAGTGGACCAAGATAGTGCCATGCATTTTTGTGACAGGATACAAGCTACAGGAGCTAGATTCAGAGTGCCATGGGTATTGAGTACTAGATGCATATCTTCAGTTCTCCTGTGCTCTTACACATCCTGAGCTACATTGATCCACAAAAAAAGGCCCAAAAGTAGATTTTCACCTGCACAGTAGGTGAAAAATAGGGGCTGCTTTGCATGTTGATGTAGAACTATGTATCACACTATGTGGCTAAAGCAACTATACTTGGCCTTTCTGGCACCTATGGCATAATCTGGCACTTGTGGCTCAATGTTATACTACACAATGGATCAAGTCTAATATATCTGTTTCTGTCTGAAAAGGATCTGCTGATTCATCTACCAACTAATACTACTGATTTGAAAGATATAGCTGATATACTGACAGGCTAAACATATCACTAACTTATTTAACCAAGACCAATCTAACTCAAACATTTAAGCATCAGATTATTGCAACTCTTCCAACAGAAAAGTAGTAGTTCTCTTGTAGAACTATGGCTAGTGTCTTATGAGCTGTGCAGTCTCTTTACTGAGGTAGTCTTAATCAAAGTCAGAATACTCAACAGTGTATGTATTGCAGGGGAAGTCTTATAACTTTCAAGCTTGTAATTAAAGTATGGAGATTTGGGACAGAGAAGCACTCTTTCATTTTCAGCTAGGGAAGATAAATATATTAAAGCGCTTGAGGATCAAAGTTTCTGGGCAAATACATAAGCAATACATAATACAAAGCTAAATCTTGCAGTAGTGGAGATCAGATATAGGTGCAGCACTGGTGAGAACCTCACATGATTTGACCAGCTAGTTCTAAAGTTACATGTGACTGCAGTCACCATAGTAGTCTTAGCAATAGAGGCCTAGTATATATGGTTTTGATGATAACTCAATTGAGCTGTGAATTGAAGCATCTGTTAGCTATTGGGTGTGTAGCATGATATAATTTTTGTGCCTGGATTGCTTGTCAGGCCTTTGAGCTTTTCTCCTCTGAAGTTAAAAATTCCTAATCATTGATTTATGTTACAATACCAAAAGGCAAATCAATAATTGAGTGAAATATTGGTTTTGAGATATTGTAGAAGTGGAATACATTCCATTGCCACACATAAACAAAACCAGTACTTGCATGTATGCTTTTAGCTAATACAGAAGCATTAATGAGGCAATTAGGTACAGTGGCTTGTAGAGTAGATGTCATTGCCCAGAAAGGTCAGGAAGTTTTCCAGCAGTAGGATGAATGGATAATATGTGTAAAGCAAGCAGTATTTCAGTAGCAAGTACCAGATTGTAGCTTTAAAGGAGGAACTCAAGTAGCTCACTGTCACAGACAAGAGTTTAGCTACTTCCCAAAGTAACAGCAGCAGAACTCTGTAAAGTCTTTGAAGCACCATGCCAGTGCCCAAATATGAAGTGCACAGAAAAGCTTATCATAGTACAGGAGGAAGAGACAGTAGTATTTATACCAGAGCTAAAGAATGCAAAGACATTGAAGATCAGCAAAGCTACCAAGTGCAACGCTTAAGAGTTGTCTAATAATAAGGAGGCTGTAAGAAAGCTGACATGGCATTACCGCAAGGCCAGCATACTATGGGACTATCAGGAACTCAAGGTCATGCAAAACAGGCTTGACCTGCTCCATGGCATTATATCGGACTCAGACAAGCTAACTGATTTTGGGCTAGCACTGGTATGCTAATATGGTATTGCAACAATAGTAGAAACTATCAAAAGCAGAAGAACAAGGGTGACACAGCTAAAAGCCAAAAGCTTCTGCAAGTACCTGTTACAAGCAGTGCCAGTTGCTCTAAGCAAGTGGCAAAGATATGTCAGGTAGCCAGACCAATGAAAATAAGGGGCAACCAGGTAGAAATGCATGCAACAGTGAGGATTTGTTGAGAAACCAGTGCAGCCTCAGTTAAGAGATACTCCTTTATGTTAGCAGTGAAAGACCTGGCAGTGCTGGAGGAGAAGGTAAAGTGAAAAGTGTTTAATCAAGCTCTAGACAAGGAAGTGTGAGAAAAAGCTGCAGTTCTTGCCAGTTATAACATCAGCCCAGAACATGCTGAGTCCAATAATAGCTAAGAAGAATTACCAGCAAGACCACTTCTGCTTTCCTAAGAGTTGAAAGTGCAGCCAGTTAAGCTACACTCCTGTAAGGTATATGAGCTAGCAAGGAAAGGGAAAATGACTACCAGTTCCTCCACATCCTCCATTGTAGACAGAGTGGAGATCCTACTCACAGACAGAGCAACAAGGTCATGAGCTCAAAGATGATCATAATGCCTGCAATAAAATTTTGGAACATTCATTGGTGCACCAAGAGGTTGTAAAACTTCTTCAAGAGCAGTGGTCAACAAAACAAGCTTGAATATTACAAATACTATTGCATAGACTGGCAGATGACAAGTTAGACCTTGCAGTGCTGGCTGAAGAACAGGACCTATGGTAAGCAGATAATAAAAAATGGCATATGGTTGTTAGGTTTCTGCAAAGGTAATAGAAGATGGGTGTTACAGCAGAGGTATTTATTGAATGGTAGATATAAATGGAGTACCTTATTGAGAGTGGAGTTGGGCTTAATGTCAATATTGGGTGAAAGGACTTGTACAGGTCATGCAACTGGGAATTGAGTTACAACTGAAGTTTCAATGGATATAAGCCAGTTTGTATGAATGAAAGGTTAGAGTATTGGTTGAGTCAGGAAGTAAAATGTGTGAAAAAGGGTAATAGCCAATCAATGTACACAAAATTAGGAGGTGATTAAGTGTCTAGGATCAGAAAGAGAGAGAATTGGCCAAGAACCAATCAAAAGCCACTTATATATTGCTGTGATAAAACATTTTGGCCATGTTTTTTGCAGAATGTGCTGAGAAATTTCTCTTAATGATATTTATATAGTGTTCTAATGAGACCAATACCACCAAGTCATGGGACTTTCATTTGTTGAAAGCCTTTTGATGGGATCATTACAGTTATTTTCATAGGGTTTATAGCTTCACAATATTTGTCAGACTGCATGAGCTTCTCTAGATGCAGTGGTACTGGAATATATCTGGAGTGCAAGCAATATTTTCCTCTTATGGTGGTGGATTCTTGACCAGCTGAACACCTTGCAATGGTGGCATTTTCTGATGTGAATGGCATGCAGATGCTAACATATGCTGGTATCAGATCAGTCTCTGGGTCATATGCAGCCAGCTACATGAAAGTTTTTGCTTCTATCAATTACATGGTGAGCTGCATCCCCAAACAATTTTGGCAAGAAGTAGCAGTAAAACCTCAATGCCCCACTACTGATATTGGTAGAGGTACACCACTGATCTAAAAACTGCATTGCATCATTAGACCAAACATAGATTACTTAGCACACTTGGCTTGGTAGAGTGTTCTTGGCATTAATCCATGGGTGCTATTGCTTTGTGTACTGGAATTTTGCTGGGTTCACACAGAGTGCTGTTGTAACGGGAGATAGGCTTACCATTCAGCAATGAGCCTTCTTCTTCAGGTCTATTGCTCTACAGCCCATATTTCAATTGCTGAGGTGAGCCAAAAGGCATCACAAACTCTCCCAAATTGGATTGTGCAAGGTCATAAGTATGACTGGGTGCTATTACAGAGATGTCAAGTGACCAGCAAAGTACTGTTAGTGCAGAAGTGACTGATGAATGCTAATATGCAACTTTTGTGGCAATACACTGGCCATGATTCAAGTAATACTTTTTATGCTGTCTGCATGGTTCATGATTGAGTACCTTTTTGCAATAGCCACTTGGTTGTTTTTCCAATTTCTTATGGGGTTGAGTCAAAGTAGTATTGACTATGGACAGACAGACTAATAATAGCTAATATAATGCCACAATTTCACTTTTTTGTCTACACTCATGTCAACAAAATACAGACTTGTATTTGAGATATCACACCTACCTGAATGCAAGACTTGATGATGACCTACCAGAGTAAGCAGTATAAATAAAGTAGTGGCCCTGCTTGCATATGTATACATATTCAATTTCCCATTTAGTTTGCTCCCTTCCTTATGCTTACCACCACAAAATAATGCAAAGTATTCTGGCTCCCTAACAGGCAGCACTGCTAACAGCTACAGAGGATTGGCTCAATAACAGCTTACTATGACATTCAGTGCAACAAGCAGGGCTACATCTAGAAAAGGCTATGTTGACAGCATGCCTACCTCAGGATATGATAAGAAATCTCTCACTCCCAGTTGAGAAGGCAACCAAGAACCTCTGAGGAGCCTCAAGCTCATCATAATGATCAGGCAGATGAGCATGTAGCAAATACAGTACCTTTGGTGGGAGACCTGTATATGACCTACATAACAATACCACTGCCAATATTAGCAAGTATGTTGTCAGATTATACCAAAGTATTAATGAGGCAATTAGGTGCTGTTGCTAATAAGATAGAAGTGATGCCCAGAGAAATCTGGAAATAGTCCAGAGACAGGATGAGTGGATAATATGTGTAGAGCAAACAATATCACTGGTAGGAAATATAGATTTTAGGCTGCAAAGAAGGAACTCAAGTATCTCAATGACACAGCCATTAATTGAACCAATTCCTAATGTAAAACTAGATGATCTATTGTGTGATATTATGACTAGTTTGGGGCTGGTTCCACAATGTAGGTGCTAATCAACAATATAAAAAAACTTCCAGTATGCTAATACCAAATAGTTTATCAGAAGTTTGATATACTGATACAAGATAAAACTTTAACTAAATCCTCAATCTTAGGCTCAATATACATTATAGGCAGTGCTTCTCACTGCTACAGCAGTGTTCTGATCTTCTGTCAACCAATAGGCTTATTTACTTTTATAGAAACTTTTCCCTATTTGGAAGTCACTTTCCTTTCTGAGATAATAATTCTCAATATGGAAGTTCTGAACTCCACTTTAACCTAAAGGGGTGTGTAGTAGAAGTCCCTAAAGCGGTCTTTAGACCTAAAGGGGTGTCTTTGGAGTAAAGGGGCTTATTGTAGTGGTCTCTAAAGTGAACTTTACACTAAAGGGGTGCCTAAAAGGGCTTCTTTAGAATAAAGGCGTTTCTTAATAGGGTCTCTAAAGGGGTGCCTAAAGGAGTGTCATCAGAGTAGAGGGGTTTCTTAGAGCGGACTTTTCCAGCAGAAAAGTGGTCATTTCATATAGTACTTAGATTGGATTCTTGTGAGCTTTGCAGTCTCTTTACTGATGTAGTACCAATCAAAGTCAGAATACTCAACAGTGCAAGTGATGCAGGGGATGTCCTATAACATTTAAGCTTGTAATTGTAGTGTGGAGATTCTGGAAAGAGAGGCTCTCTTTTTAATTATTAGCTGGAGAGGTCATATATATGAAATTTCTGAAGGATCCAAGTTTTTGGGTGGTTGCACAGGCAATACACATGATGCAACGCTAAAATCCTGCTGTGGTGCAGATTAGACATAGGCGCCGCACCTGTGAAGATCTCATGTGATTTGATTGGCTAACTCAAAAGTTACATGCAATCAAAGTCACCATAGTTATTCTAGCAATTGAGTCCTAGTATATATAATAATTGGACTCTTTTGGTCATAACTCCTTAAGTAATGCTTCAAGTGAGCTGCAATTTGAAGTATGTGTTGGCTACTGCGTGTTCTGTATGACATAATATTATTGGGTTGATTGCTTCTCAGAGTCTGGAGTGTTTGTCCTTCAAAGTTGTAAATTCTCTATCTTTCACCTGTGTATTACAATAGCAAAAGCAAAATAAAGAAATGAGTGCAATATTGGTTTTGAGATATTAGACTTGTTCCATTGTGCCATTGATCATAGTGCCAGAAATTGCTGTATATTTGCTATTAATTTAGTATTTTAGCGTCATATGCATGCCAATTTAGATCCCAAATTGGCACTGTATGGCACCATCTGGCACACTGTGGCATGATCAGGCACCATCTAGCATGTCATGGCACTATTGGGCACTATGATCAGCTGGAATGATGGAACAAGTCTATTGTACTAATAGAATACTTTGCATTACTACAGATCACCTTAAAGTCTTTGAAGCGCAATAACAATGCCTGAAGATGAAGCCAAGAGACAATTCTATTACATCATGGGAGGGAGAGACTGTAGCTATTACACTCAAGCCCAAAAATCAAAAAACACTCAAGATCTGTCAAGCCGCTGAGTACAATGATGAGGGGTTGGCTGATATTCAAAGGGCTATCACAAGTCTAGCACAGCAATACCATAAGGCCAGCATACTATGGACCATCAGGAGCTCAAGGTCAAGCCAAATGTGCTTGATTGGTTCCATTACTATTATCCTAGATTCAAGCAGGCAAACAGATCTTGGGTCAGCTCTGTTATGCTAAGAAAGTAGCTCAGGAATAGCAGAAACTATACAAGGCACATGAACAGGAGTGCCACAGCAAAAAACCAACAGCTTCTTTAAGAGCTCATTACAAGCAAGGCTGAAAGCTCCAAACAAGTGGAAAAAAAGTTAGGTAGACAGATGATTGCCAGAAAGGGGACAAGCAAGCAGACAATTTTCTCAGTGCAGCATTTATCAAGAAGAAAACTTGGTCCAGTACAATAAGCACTCATTCAAAGTAGTAGAAAAGGACCTGATAGTGATAAGCCTATGACACTCACAATAGTCTGTTACAAGCGGGGCTCAAAGCTCTATAGAAGAAGGCAACAAAGTCTGGTGGCCAGGAAGGTGCCAGCAAGCAGCAAGCAGGCAGAAACAGATGCACAAATGCAGCATTTATCAAAGGGAAAATGTAGAACAATACAAGAAGCACTTGGGCAAAGTAGCAGTGTAAAACCTTGTAGTGATAAAAGTAAAGACACTGAAAAGAAAGTATCCCCAAGCCAGTGACAAAGAAATGTGCAAAATGCTGCAACTCTCAGCAAGTAGTGCTATCAGCCTAGAATGGGTTGCATCCCATAATTGCCACCAAGAGTTACCAACAATAAAGCTGCTCTGCTCACAAGAGTGAAGTACATCCAGTTGAGCTGCACTTCAGTGAGGTAGATGAGCTTACAGTGAAAGGCTGTTTGTCTGTCACTGTCTCCAATTTCTTCATTGTGGATAGAGTGGAGATCTCACTGCCAGACAAAGAAACAATGCCAACATCCCAAAAGACTATTCCAGTGCCTAAAATGGAGTTTTGCAGCATCAATAGGTGCACCCAGAGGCTGCAGCACTTCTTCTAGAGCAGTTCTCAGGAAAACACACTTGAATATTACAAGGATTTATTGCAAAAACTGGCAGATAAGATGATTGACTATGAAGTGCCAGGTGAAGACCAGGATGTATGGGTATCAGTGATTAAAAAAGGGCATAAAGCCATACCAATCTTCCCATAGACACAGAAAAAGACTTTTATAGCATAAATACTTATTAGTGCTGTATATCTGCAGAGTTACCAACTGAGCATGGTGTACGACATAATGTCAGTATTGGGTATTGGGACTTGTACCTATTATTATAATTGCTAATTGAGGCACAACTGAAGTTTAAACCAAAATAAACCAACTTGTATGCATGAAAAGTTATTGCATTGTGGAGTCTGGAAGTGAGGAGGGTGAAAAAGTGACAATAGCCAAGTAATGCATACAAGCATAGGATATGATGGAGTGTCTGGTAACAGAGAGTGAGAGAATTGCCAGGAAGACAAGGAGAAGCCACTAATGTATTGATGGATGAAACTTCTTACCAGGTTTCTTGAGAAATCTTGGGTGAAATTTTTGCTCCAATGGTCATTACATCATGCCCCAATGGGATCAATACCTCTTAGTCATGAGATTTTAGCTCTATGACAGCCTTTCCACAGGATCATTGCATTAATTCTTCATAGGGTTTATAGCCATCCTACTGTAGTAGTAATTATATAAGTAGATGGGGGCCTATATCTCTGGCAATGATTTCCTCCCATAATGCTAGAGCATAGCACCTATTTATCCAGCATTATTGTATCAACAAAGTGGAAAAACCAGTTAATTCAGCTGTAAAATAATATACCTCAACATGAGCCATACAAGCTCCTTACCAGTCAACTCTTTGAGTCAAAGCTGCTACAACATGAAGTCAAGTTAGGATTACAAGCCTTATATGGTAAGGCTTCCAGATTAAGGTAGTAGGTTTTGTTTCATATCTAGTTTGAAGATGCTTGTTATGATCTGCTGCTTGAATATTTAAGTAAGATCAGTTTTTAGTCAAATCAATTAGTCCAAGTTTTAGTGAATACAATACTAGCTAAACTCCCTATTCCTCTACAACTCTTATACCAAGACTTGTAACATTGGTAGCAGCAAAAACCAGAAACCTCCCTCCTGAAGAAACAAGAACCACCCTCAAGATGTCGGACAATTAAGAATGGAAGAATGCCATGCAGCAAATCCTTGCCCAACAGCAACAGCTACTCCAGATCCTAAACCAACAGCAACAAGGAATGACTACCATGGCTCAGAGCCAGCAAAGCCATATCAAGAGCAACTTTAGTGTGAAGGTCAACCGGTACCATGGCAGAGTCATTGAAAACCTGGAAACTTTGCTCTTTCAGATTGAAGAAGCATTTAAGGCTGAGGGAATTGCTTCAGAAAGCAAGTTGCATGATTCAGCTTCTTACCTGGCAGAATACATCTATGAGTACAGATGTCTACTTGGACAAATTGAAAGAATGGACCCCTTGGATCAAGTTGAATACTGTATTGATGGGTTGAAAGAAAGAACTTGCAAGGAAGTGAATTACCAAAGACCTCAGACTATTGAAGAAGCCATCAAGATTGCAATTGACTATGACTCAGCTATGTTTGGAGTTGTGAAGCCTACAGTGACTAATCAGAAAGGCTACAATCATTATGAAAGAAGACAGTCAGTAGCAGTACCAATGGAAATAGATGCTATGCAGAAGAATTCTACCTCAGAAGAATGCAAGAAGAAAGGACTTTGCCTCAATTGCCACCAGCAGTGACATATTGCAAAGTACTGCCCTTAGAGAAGAATTGGACACCAGCCAACAAGAACCTTCAACCATATTGAGTCCCATGAACACAGCAATGTGGAAGATGAGCTTGAAGAAGACTCAGAACTCACCTTCCACATGACAGAAGAATACCTATCCCAGATGACCTCAAACTCAGGAAAGCTATTATACTTGATTGGAGTAATTTATGGAGTACCTGCCATGATCATGATTGACTCAGGAGCATTGCATGAGTACATGTCAGAGCAATCTGCTCTGAAAGCTGGAATCAACTTGGAACCTACCAAATCAACTTCAGTCTCCACAGCTGATGGGAACTCTCACATAATCAACCGTATTACCCAGCCAGCAAGAATGAAGATCAATCACTATGAAGAAGACCTACAGGCTTATATACTTGGGAACTGCAAGTTTGACCTTGTACTTGGAAAAGCCTGGCTATTTTGTTGTAATCCATCAATCAACTGGAGAACACATGCTACTCAGATCCAAAAAAGACTACAAGACATATTAGGTATTGCCTGCCAGGCTGGATTTCAACTTGGTCAATTCCAGTGTGTGTGAGACAAGTGAACTTAGCAAGACCTAGTTCTGTAGAGCGCTTAGAAAAGGAACTCAGATGTTCCTCATGGCGGTTTTACAGGAGGATACCTCTACCCCAGCACCCCAGCATGTCCAGACTCTCATGAAGAAATATTCAGATGTGTTTCCAGATGAGCTTGTAAGCCTACCACCAGTCAGAGATGTGGATCATGCCATTGACACAGGAGATAGCCCTCCGGTGAGCAAGACACCTTACAGAATGGGTCCATTGGAATAGGAGGAAATGAAGAGACAAATTGATCAGCTATTGGAGCAAGGGTACATCAGGCCCAGCAAATCACCCTGGGGAGCACCAGTGCTTTTTGTGAAAAAGAAAGATGGAACACTTAGGATGTGCATTGACTACACGCCCTGAACTCAGTTACCGTCAAGAATAAGTACCCATACCTCAGATTGATGAGCTTTTGGACCAACTTAATGGAGTCACTAGACTTGTTCCGTTGGATAGTGCCACATAGTGCCAGCCGGTTTACAGTGCCGGATCAATCTGGCACTCTACGGCACTATCTGGCACTATAATTTCTACCATGATGCCAGTGGTATGATACAGTTACTGGTAATTTTACTCAATCTTACTTATGTTGCTCAGAATAGTGCTTTCCTTGCTTTATTTACTCTTCATAATGCTCCAGACACATTTCTCTCAGTGGATGTCTTCTTGTATGAACATACTGTGCATTAATAAGTATCTTAACTATTTTACCTATTCTGCTGTTTTCACCTATATATGACTTTCCTCTGTATTTACCTGCCAATATGCTGAATCTCTTCAGATATCCAAATGTGTGCTCTACCCTTACTCTGAAATGATTAAATATCTCATTGTAGAGCTTCTGCTTCCTGCTAAGCACACCATTCCTTGGCTTCCTATAAGCTGTAATACATCCTAATCTCTGACAATCCTCTCCTATATAGGCCAAGTCTACCATACATTTCTCCCCTCTACTGAATTCAGGATGATTCTCTACCCAGAGTGCTTTGTCATGCCTACTTCCAGCAAATGGCCCACTAAACCAGATGATGTTACCCTCAATGTCAGACAGTGCTTGAAACTTCACACAGTGTGCCTTGTACTTGCCAGAATAAAAGTGCCTCTGCCCTCTAGAAGATCTGTTAATCCTCACTGGGAAGGTATCCAAAATACTCCTGATATGGAACCTGTTGCTGAACACTCTGGGATATGGAAGTCTATTGGAGCTTCTGAACCTAGTATTCCAAGCTTGCTCTAAGTCATTCATACCCTCTGCAAGGTGGTTCTCCATTGCTGTCAGCTGGGAATGAAAGCTTCTAGGACTTTTGTTGCCATGGATGGTGGGATGAAACCTTGTAGGGCAATAGTTCTTGTAATAGCAGAGAAGCTTAACAAGGGATCTCCTTGAGTAGATTGGGGTTGATGGTCCACAGTACTTGGAATAGATATCCTCCAGTGTGTCAAAAGGAAATCCAGTGGTAGTGATGGGATTGATGAGAAAAGACCATTCAGATGAGTAAGTCATATTAAAATTGATGGATGATTGTATGGAGGCGGTTTGAATTGATTTGGCGCAATCTGCGTTATTTATCTGATTTTTAACACATTATGGTTAAATCTCCATCAATTGCCATGTATCCCATCATTATGTCGCAAAAATCATCCGCAAACAATGCCTTGGTACTTTTATTGATGCTTTAATCATAGGTGTATAATCAAATAGGAAATCTGTGATTGATGTGATCTGATCCGTGTCAACACGATCCGAGATGCATCATGCATAATATATGGAAAATTCAACAATTACTATAGTTTTCATATATATTTCATATAAGACCAGGTTGATGCCAATATACTGCTGTATAAGTATCCAAATCCATTGCTATGGTCCCCATACCAAGCCTCAACTCATCTTTAGTACAACCCAGACAAAACCCATCCCCCAGCTCACAAGCACGGTCCGGACTGTAAAAGTCAATGTTGGATCCGTTTGAGTTCTCACCAAATGATTTTAGTATGGCCCAAGTGTCTATGATGAGCCTTCATACAGATATTTGGGCACTACTGATTAATCTAGCAGAACTAGATACCTCAGAGAGTCGACAAAGATGGAAGAATTTGAGTAGAAAGCTGTGGCATGAGTTCTACATCACGATGCCAGCCGATGTATGTAAAAAGATATATAACAAGACAAGTATTGAAATCAAGAATGAGCTGAGAGTGAGGGGATTTGACAAGGAAGCCACGCAAAAACGATTCTGCGCGCAATTTGCACAGTACGGGCCGGATGCGTCCGTTTGTGCCTCAACTTTGGGAACCAAAGAGATTTTGAATGAGTTTTTGCCTCAAATGACTAATGTACTACGTGATATATTAGTAGAGCTAAGTGGCTTCCAAGAGCAATATACACAGGACTCATCCAGGCAACAGCTCCAAAGTATCAGACAGAGGGTAAGTGAATACCTTGAGGAATCAGATGGTGAGCTTCAGGAGGAAGAATACAGACCGCAAGCAACATTGTCCAGATCGCGCCAGCACGCCTTGCTGGATTCCCTACCATCTCTTGCAACCACAGCGTGCCGGCGCATGTCAGTCCAGACTATGCCAACACCCTTTACCAGAACGCCCCGCGTTGGGTCAACGTGCGCGCTTCAGAGCAAAACTACCAGAACTCGCCAAACTGCTCATTTAGACACAAGTCCATTAGAGCGGACCGAGTCACGTCAACATGCAGCATCACATCAAACTCAGCCAAGGGCCATCTCAACGCGTCAAGGCGCGCCTGCGCGTGCCGTTTTGCCTGACCATCAGCGAGTTACTTCTGGTGAACTGACTGATGATGACCAACATGAAGTGACTCAACCACCGGAGCCCTTGGCAAGTAAAAGAACGCGTCAGCGCGTGGCACTACAGGCCGGTTCAGTTGGTTCAGTTGGAGCGATTCAGCGTGGCCAAGCTGCAGCATCGCACTCATCAACTAGGAGGCAAAATACTGACTACAAATACACAAGTAGCCAAGATGATAGTCAGCCAGGAAGTAGTATAGGTGTGCAAAGTGAGTCACTACCAAATGCTTCAGTAGTAATCCCTGTGAGAAAAAACCCAGGAGAAGATGATGCGATTGCTTTGAATTGCTCACATTCGTAATGATCCCAACAACCCTTTTTTTTTGCGATCCAAATCGAGCCATCGCAAATCAGTGATCATCAAATTTTTGATATAAGTAATATCAAGGTCATCTCACATTTGAGACAGAACCCCTATAAATCAACACCCTCCATATATATATGTCATCTGTAATACCAGTGCAGCTATTGGATCTGTTTTGCACCTACACGATTGCTTGCGTGCTAGCTATGACACCTTGCCCAATCACTAGGATCAGGGATTTACTTGCTCAATGGGCTAAATGGGATATTTTATGGCGAATCAGGTAGCTTTTTCAGTAGTCAATGAGCCAATTGGGGGCTGCCAGCTTCAGGATACTTTTGGACCAATTAACCACTGAGATACCATCCAATTGGAGTGAGGGTAACCAAAATGGTAAGTATCAGTGTAGTTTATAGTGTGATACACATTTATTTCCATTTACATTAAAGAAACATATCCAAATACCGGATTTTACCTGCCATTATAGAGGTATCCAATCACGCATGTGATGCAAGCATTACGAGTTGGCGCGATCATCCGCGCCAACCTCATTGTGTCAGATTGTGCCATAGTGTGCGAGATTGTCCAAGAACGATCCTGCCTTCTGGTAGCTATAATATCGCGCCCAATTGTTCTTTGCAACCGCGGATTGCGCCGCGCGCCCTGGCACAGTACAATGGAACAAGTCTACTATTTTCAGCAATATTGACCTCATGTCAGGATACAACCAGATTAGGGTGAAACCAGAAGATATCCCTAAGACAGCATTCAGGATCAGATATGGACATTACAAGTACTTAGTCATGAGTTCTGGCCTCACCAATGCCCCTGCAACATTCATGACACTGATGCAGACTGTCTTTCAGGAGTACTTAGACAAGTTTGTGATAATCTACCTGGATGACATATTGTATACAGCAAGACAGAAGAGGATCATGTGTTGCACATTGAAAAGGTCTTGAAGAAGCTAAGAGAGAACAAGCTATATGGCAAGCTAGCCAAGTGTGAATTCTTCAAGGAACACCTTGAATACCTGAGACACATGGTGACTAGCACAGGAGTGACCTTAGACCCTAAGAAGGTTGAAGTTATCAAGAATTTGAAGCAGCCCCATAGCATATCAGAACTCAGATCATTCCTTGGAATGGTTTCCTATTATTGGAGATTTGTCAAGTCTTTTGCAAGTATTGCAGCCCCTTTAACTGATATCCTCAAGCAAGACAATACCTACAAGTGGGACATAGCTTGTGAGACTGCCTTCCAGACACTCAAGAATGAACTTGCTAAGCTTCCAAGCTTAAGAATACCAGACTTCAGAAAAGAGTTCACTCTGTGCACAGATGCTTCAGATTATGCAATTGGTAGAGTGTTGAGCCAAGAACACAAGGGAAAGGACTACCCTGCTGCCTTTGAAGACTAATAATGCCTTCCTCAAGTATATATTGACTCAGAAGGTACTCTCTAGAAGAATGACAAGATGGAGTGAATACATTCAGCAATTTGACTTGGAGATTGCCCACAACCCTGAAAAAAACTACATGGTTGCTGATGCCTTATCAAGATTAGATCAAGTTGTACAACTCAACTTGGTGCATGAATCAACTTGGCCTAGCCTATCACCAAAGTACTTGGAGGACCAAGCCATTCCTAATGAGGTGGATGAAGATACAAAGAAGGTAATCCGGGATGAAGCTGGCAAACTTGTTGTACAGAATGAAACACTCTACCAAATTGTTGATGGAAGCCCTATTGCCTATTGCCCTTATGTTTCTTGCCTGGATATAATAAATAAGCTACACAATGGATATGGACATCTTGGAATTGGAGGAACCTATAGCCTTGTGAAAGCCAGAGCATGGTGGCACAGAATGAAACAAGATATTGAGAAGCTAGTGAAAACATGCCCAAATTGCCAAATCAATCAAGGCAGCCACAAAGAATTGCCAAACTCTTTCCTTTGGGGCCTGTAAGTCCATTTGAGCAATGGGAAATTGACTTTATTGGTAAACTGCCAACTACCAGGAAATGCAACTGTTGGATCCTAGTAGCAATTGACCATGCCACTAAATGGTCAGTTTCTAAAGCTGTAACAATAGCCAGTGAACAAGAAGTTGGAAGTTTCATTTACCATGAGATCCTGATGAAGTTTGGATGCCCTGTGGAGATCTTATTAGATAGAGGAGCAAATTTTATGGTAAAGACGTTAGAGGCTCACCTGGAAATGCAGCAGGTCAGACACTTGAAAACCTTGGCATATCACCCCAGAACTAATGGAGTCACTGAACGCTTTAATGCATTATTTGGAAAAATGCTGACCAAGTATGCAAATGGAGCTATCAGTAAATGGGATGAGTATATAGATCAAGCACTTTTTCCCTGCAGAGTTAGAGTGCACAACACTACCCAACAATCACCATTTTACTTAGTGTATGGATGTGAACCAAGGATTCCAGGAGATTGCACACAACCCAAGCTTACAGATGCCTTAGAAGATGAACTTAGTCAGCCCAGTAGACACTAGCAACTGGAACAAAGATGTCAAGAGGCACAGACCAAAGTATCTCAAAGTGCAGAAAAAATGAAGCAGGAGATTTGATAAGACTATAGCACCAGAAGCATTGACAGTTGGGAACTTTGTATAACTAAGAGACAACACTTGGAAGAAGTTTGAGCCACAATGGACAGGAGCATTCAAGATCATCAGAGAATGTCCATTTGCTACTTACCAACTGGTGGACAAACAAGGCAATATCTAAGAAGACTTAGTGCATAGGGATGTTATGATCTGCCGCTTGAATGTTTAAGTTAGATCAGTTTTTAGTCAAATCAATTAGTATATGTTTAGGTTATCAGTATATCAGTATCATCTATGAAATCAGTAGCATTAGTCAGCAAATGAATCAGCAGATCCTTATCAGACAGAAATAGATATATTAAGTAGGATCTTATTGGGTGATGATGATGCAATCAAATGAGTCATCAGCCACAACCTACACTAGGAAATACAATTAGTCAGCAATTGATCTGGCAAAATGTATATAAGGAGCTGCTGGAACCTCAATAAAAATCAGTTCAAGTTTTAGTGAATACAATACTAGCTAAACTCCCTATTCCTCTACAACTCCTATACCAAGACTTGTAGCATTGGTAGCAGCAATAACCAGAAACCTCCCTCCTGAAGAAAGAAGAAACCACCCTCAAGATGTTGGACAATCAAGAATGGAAGAATGCCATGCAGCAAATCCTGGCCCAACAGCAACAGTTACTCCAGATCCTCAACCAACAGCAACAAGGAATGACTACCATGGCTCAGAACCAGCAAAGCCCTGTTAAGAGCAACTTTAGTGTGAAGGTCAACTGGTACCATGGCAGAGTCAATGAAAACCTGGGAACTTGGCTCTTCCAGATTGAAGAAGCTTTTAAAGCTAAAGGAACTGCTCCAGAAAGCAAGCTGCATTATGCAGCTTCTTACCTGGCAGATGCAACTTTACAGTGGTACCACAACAAGATCAGGTCGGCAAACTATGATGGGATGCTCTACAATCTCTACCTGGGATGAGTTTGTGTCAGAAATTCAGGATGCTTTTGAACCTCCACACCAGCAGACACCACTAAGAAGGAAGTTAAAGACACTCAGACAGAAAGGAATGGTGCAATAATATATCTATGAGTACAGATGTCTACTTGGACAAATTGAAAGAATGGGCCCCTTGGATCAAGTTGAATACTTTATTGATGGGTTGTAAGAAAGAACTTGCAAGGAAGTGAATTACCAAAGACCTCAGACTACTGAAGAAGCCATCAAGATTGTCATTGACTATGATTCAGCTATGTTTGGAGTTGGGAAGCCTACAGTGACTAATCAGAAAGGCTACAATGATTATGAAAGAAGACAATCAGAAGCAGTACCAATAGAAATAGATGCTATGCAGAAGAATCCTACCTCAGAAGAATGTAAGAAGAAAGGACTTTGCTTCAATTGCCACCAGCAAGGACATATTGCAAAGCACTGCCCTCAAAGAAGAAATGGACACCAGCCAACAAGAACCTTCAATTATATTGAGTCCCATGAGCACAGTAATGTGGAAGATGAGCTTGAAGAAGACTTGGAACTCACCTTCCATATGACAGAGGAGTACTTGTCCCAAATGACCTCAAACTCAAGGAAGTTATTGTACTCGAATGGAGTAATCAATGGAGTACCTGCCAAGAATATGATTGACTCAGGAGCATTGCATGAGTACAAGTTGGAGCAATCTGCTCTGAAAGCTGGAATCAACTTGGAACCTACCAAATCAACTTCAGTCTCCACAGCTGATGGGAACTCTCACATAATCAACCATATTACCCAGCCAGTAAGAATGAAGATGAACGACTATGAAGAAGACCTACAGGCTTATATATTTGGGAACTGCAAGTTTGACCTTGTACTTGAAAAAACCTGGCTATTTTGTTGTAATCCATCAATCAACTGGAGAACACATGCTACTCAGATCCAAAAAAGACAACAAGACCTATTAGGTATTGCCTGCCAAGCTGGATTTCAACTTGGCCAATTCCAGTATGTGTGAGACAAGTGAACTTAGCAAGACCCGGTTGTGTAGAGCACTTAGAATAGGAACTCAGATGTTCCTCATGGCTGTATTACAGGAGGATTCCTCTACCCCAGCACCCCAGCAGGTCAAGACTCTCTTGAAGAAATATTTGGACGTGTTTACAGATGAGCTTGTAAGCCTACCACCAGTCAGAGATGTGGATCATGCCATTGACACAGGAGATAGCCCTCCAGTGAGCAAGACACCTTACAGAATGAGTCCATTGGAATAGGAGGAAATGAAGAGACAAATTGATCAGCTATTGGAGCAAGGATATATCAGGCCCAGCAAGTCACCCTGGGGAGCACCAGTGCTTTTTGTGAAAAAGAAGGATGGAACACTTGGGATGTGCATTGACTACAGAGCCCTGAACTCAGTTACCGTCAAGAATAAGTACCCCATACCTCAGATTGATGAGCTTTTGGATCAACTCAATGGAGCCAATATACTCAGCATAATTGATCTCATGTCAGGATACAACCAGATTAGGGTAAAGCTACAAGACATCCCTAAGATAGCATTCAAGACCAGATATGGACATTACAAGTACTTAGTCATGAGTTTTGGCCTCACCAATGCCCCTGCAACTTTCATGACCCTGATGCAGACTGTCTTCCAGGAGTACTTAGACAAATTTGTTATAATCGACCTAGATGATATACTGATATACAGCAAGACAGAAGAGGATCACTTGGTGCACATTGAAAAGGTGTTGAAGAAGCTAAGAGAGAACAAGCTTTTTGGCAAGCTACCCAAGTGTGAATTCTTCAAGGAACACGTAGAATATCTGGGACACTTAGTGACTAGCACAGGAGTAACTGTAGACCCCAAGAAGGTGGAAGTGATCAAGAATTGAAGCAGCCCCATAGTATATCAGAACTCAGATCATTCCTTGGAATGGTTTCCTATTATTGGAGATTTGTCAAGTCTTTTGCAAGTATTGCAGCCCCTTTAACTGATATCCTCAAGAAAGATAATACCTACAAGTGGGACATAGCTTGTGAGACTGCCTTCCAGACGCTCAAGAATGAACTTGCTAAGCTGCCAAGCTTGAGAATACCAGACTTCAGAAAAGAGTTCACTCTATGCACAGATGCTTCAGATTATGCCATTGGTGGAGTGCTGAGCCAAGAACACAAGGGAAAGGACTACCCTGTTGCCTTTGAATCCAAGAAACAGAACTCAGCCAAACAAAACTATCCAGTCCATGAGAAGGAGATGCTTGCTATAATACAGTGTTTGAAGACATGGAGATGCTATATTGAAGGAGTCAAATGCACTGTGAAGACTGATCATGCCTCCCTCAAGTATATATTTACTCAGAAGGTACTCTCTAGAGGAATGAAAAGATGTGTGGTAATGGAAAGTATTCCATTACTGCAATATCTCTAAACCAATATTGCACTCATTTCTTTATTTTGCTTTTTGCTATTGTAACACACAAGTGAAAGATCAAGAATTTCCAACTTTGATGAACAAATGCTCCAGACCCTGACAAGCAATCCACCCAAGAATATTATGTCATACAGAACACGTAGTAGCCAACACATGTTTCAAATTACAGCTCATTTGAAGCAGTACTTAAGGAGTTATGACCAAAAGAGTCCAACTATTATATATACTATGCCTTATTGCTAGGATTACTATGGTGACTTTGATCGCGTGTAACTTTTGAACCAGCCAATCAAATCACGTGATATTTTCACAGGTGCTGCGCCTATGTCCGATCTGCGCCACTGCAAAATTTTAGCTTCGTATCACGTGTATTGCTTGCGCAATCGCCCAAAAACTTTGATCCTTCAAGATTTTCATATATATGACTTCCCCAGCTGAAAAAATAAAGGGAGAGCCTCTCTTTCCAGAATCTCCACACTACAATTACAAGTTTAAAGGTTATAAGACTTCCCCTGCATCACTTGCACTGTTGAGTATTCTGACTTTGATCAGTACTACATCAGTAAAGAGACTGCAAAGCTCACAAGAATCCAATCTAAGTTCTACAAGAAACTACCACTTTTCTGTCGGAAAAGTCCCCTCTAAGAAACCCCTTTACTCTAAAGACACCCCTTTAGACACCCCTTTAGTCTAAAGACCCCTTTAGAGACCCCTTTAAGAAACCCCTTTACTCTAAAGAAGCCCCTTTAGGCACCCCTTTAGTGTAAAGTCCACTTTAGAGACCACTACAAGAAGCCCCTTTACTCTAAAGACACCCCTTTAGACACCCCTTTAGGTCTAAAGACCCCTTTAGAGACTTCTACAACACACCCTTTAGGTTAAAGGGGAGTTCAGAATTTCCATATTAGGAAATATTTTCTCAGAAAGGAAAGTGACTTCCAAATAAGGAAAAGTTACTATAAAAGTAAATAAGCCCATTAGTCAACAGAAGGTCAGAACACTGCTGTAGAAGTGATAAACACTGCCTACAGTATATTTTGAGCCCAAGATTGAGGAAATTAGTGAAAGTTATATCTTCTATCGGTATATCAAACTCCCAATAAACTATTTCAGTATTAGCATACTGGAAGTTATTGTATATTGTTGATTAGCCTCTACATTGTAGAACAAGCCCCAAACTAATCATAATACAACACAACAGATGGAGTGAATACATTCAGCAATTTGACCTGGAGATTGTCTACTGTCCTGGAGAAAACAACATGGTTGCTGATGCCTTATCAAGATTAGATCAAGTTGCACAACTCAACTTGGTGCATGATTCAGATTGGCCTAGCCTATTACCAAAGTACTTGGAGGACCAAGCCATTCCTAATGAGGTGGATGAAGATATCAAGAAGATAATCTGTGATGAAGCCAGCATATTTGTTGTACAGAATGAAACACTCTACCAAATTGTTGATGGAAGCCCTATTGCCTATTGCCCTTATGTTTCTTGCCTGGATATAATAAATAAGCTACACAATGTATATGGACATCTTGGGATTGAAGGAACCTATAGCCTTGTGAAAGCCAGAGCATGGTGGCCCAGTATTAAACAAGATATTGAGAAGCTAGTGAAAACATGCCCAAACTGCCAAATCAATTAAGGCCAGCCACAAAGAATTGCCAAACTCTTTCCTTTGGAGCCTGTAAGTCCATTTGAGCAATGGGAAATTGACTTTATTGGTAAACTGCCAACTACCAGGAAATGCAACCGTTGGATCCTAGTAGCAATTGACCATGCCACTAAATGGCCAGTTGCTAAAGCTGTACCAATAGCCAGTGAACAAGAAGTTGCAAGTTTCATTTACCATGAGATCCTGATGAAGTTTGGATGCCCTGTGGAGATCTTATCCAATAGAGGTGCAAACTTTATGGCAAAGACATTAGAGGCTTACCTGGAAATGCAGCAGATTAGAGACCTGAAAACCTTGGCATATCACCCCAGAACTAATGGAGTCACTGAACGCTTTAATGCATTATTTGGAAAAATGCTGACCAAGTATGCAAATGGAGTTGTCAGTAGATGAGATGAGTATATAGACCTAGCACTCTTTGCATGCAGAGTCAGTGTACACAACACCACCCAGCAATCACCATTTTACTTAGTTTATGGATGTGAACCAAGGATTCCAGGAGATCTCACACAACCAAAACTTACAGACACCTTGGAAGATGAGCTCAGTCAGCCAAGTAGACACCAGCAACTGGAATAAAGATGTCAAGAGGCACAGACCAAAGTATCTCAAAGTGCAGAAAAGATGAAGCAGAGATTTGATAAGACTATAGCACCAGAAGCATTGACAGTTGGGAACATTGTATTGCTAAGAAACAACACTTGGAAGAGGTTTGAGCCACAATGGACAGGACCATTCAAGATCATCAGAGAATGTCCATTTGCAACTTACCAACTGGTGAACAAACAAGGCAATATCTGGGAAGACTTATGCATAGGGACAGACTCAAGCTTGCAAGACTTGCTGATAATACTGAACCATCAAGATATTGGTATCACAAGAAAAGAGATTCAGGAGAACCCTCTCAACTTTAGTAGGGGAGAATGTTATGATCTGCTGCTTGAATGTATAAGTTAGATCAGTTTTTAGTCAAATCAATTAGTATATGTTTAGGTTATCAGTGTATCAGTATCATCTATGAAATCAGTAGCATTAGTCAGCAAATGAATCACCAGATCCTTATCAGACAGAAATAGATATATTAAGTAGGATCTTATTAGGTGATGATGATGCAATCAAATGAGTCATCAGCCACAACCTACATTAGGAAATACAATTAGTCAGCAATTGATCTGGCAAAATGTATATAAGGAGCTGCTGGAACCTCAATAAAAATCAGTTCAAGTTTTAGTGAATACAATACTAGCTAAACTCCCTATTCCTCTACAACTCTTATACCAAGACTTGTAACAGGGACAGACCCAAGCTTGCAAGACTTGCGGATAATACTGAACCATCAAGATATTTGTATCGCAAGAAAAGAGATTCAGGAGTACCCTCTCAACTTTAGTAGGGGTGAATGTTATGATCTGCTGCTTGAGTGTTTAAGTTAGATCAGTTTTTAGTCAAGTCAATTAGTTCAAGTTTTAGTGAATACAATACTAGCTAAACTCCCTATTCCTCTACAACTCTTATACCAAGACTTGTAACAGCTGGTGGCTGAATTTTACTTGTTGATCTAGTTTAGAAGCATACAGATGGCATATCCACAGCTTGTCAGATCCTCCTCAGTGTTCTGGAGCCTCCTGTATTCAAAATACTTCAATTATCAGGTGTTTCATCCTAATTGGTCATCCATTTAGCACTGTGATATTGTTTTGCAGGATGGATCATCTTTAGTCAAATACACCTCCCTGAACAGCCACTTCTGTCAGAATCTTAGTAGCAGCTATTATTACTGCAGTATGACATGTAGCTGGGAGCTTCAAATAACTTGGTTTTATTGAAAAAGCAAGATAAACAATTGATCCATGTCAATTTATATGATCATCCATCACTTTGTGCAAATTAATAAATATACCAGTGCAGGGTAACCAGCATACTCCTTAGTAGTTTATTATGTATAATCTATAGTGAGCATAGAGACTATTTGCATATACTTGGGCCAGGATCTCAACTCCACACTTGGACATTAGGAGGCTTCTGTATGCTTTTTCATGATTTAATTTAAAGTACCTAGAGACTTATATAAGCTTACTATCCTCTGAGAAATAATATGCTCCTATAGGTGGATTCAATTCAGATCAGCCATCAGTATTTCACCATGAGGCTGCCAGAATGCCAGCAGCTTGTAATTAATTACCCATATTGTTATCCTATGATGGGATTGTGATGGCATTTTGCTGATTATACAGCCAAACAAAGTTTCAAACATGATGGCATTTGAGCAGTCTTTAGCCAACAAATGAATGGTATTTGGATGGACTTGATGCACTCAATGCTTATCAGAGCATTCCAAACCAGTTAATACATATACAGCTGTTTATGAAAAGAAAAATGATGGTGCTCTGATGGCTTCATTGCAGCAATATGCTGGCCTATAGATAGTTCTGTATAGCAAAACTGTACTGGTTTACCAAATAGTATTGCCTCATCTACCATCCATTGTACCATACACATATCCCACAGTAGAATCACCCCTCTTCAGTTGCTTACCCACTACTACTGTGGGCATTTCACATAAGTTAAGTCAAAAAAACCTATTGCCTCCTGCTGACTAACTTCTACTTATCTGCACACCTGCTGAAATTGACACACTTCTATTATCTCAACTTACAGCTTTTCAGTGTGACACTTATAAAGTTACCATATACATCTTGCAAACACATGCTTAGTTACCACTACTTCTGACATTAATACCTCCTGAGTATCTGTAAAGAACTTTGTCCTATGTTGCCAATATACTCCTACACCCAGCAGGATTCTAGTCCTCATAATAGGTGCACTCTGGCTCTGGTGTGTGTGAGTTCTTTATGGTATGGTGTAGAAATTGGCTTGTTATCAGGGGGAATCTGGGATACTCTGGTGAAGCTGCCCAGACATTAGTTAGATGATTGATGTGTCCAGCCCAGCCTTGCCCAACTTAACCAATTACCTACACATTGGGAATGCTTAGTTCCTTAATGCCATATGCATAGGTGTCTCCATGTGCAGATCTGTCCTTGGCATTTCTCAACTCTGCCTAACTATTCTCAATGTACCAGCTCATTAAATCAATGACAGAGCTGAAAGCTATATTCAAGTAAGATTAGGAAATGTTAATACCTGCAACCTATTTGGTCTTCCTATCTTCCCTCACATCTGTTTCATAAAAAGCTCCCCTGAGGTGCATCAAGGCCCAATATTCACTACACACCAAGGAAGATGGATTAGATTATGAATACAGTGGTGGCTGAGATTTACACACTAGTTTTTTGCTGGTAGTGTAGCCACTCAAATCCCAATATAAGCTCCTTTCATAAATGCTCCAAACGTGCCAAATTGACATTTATGATCTACTTCTGAACAAATATTCCTATATTCTCCCAATGCTCTCACTGTACACTTGGTAGAAATGGCTTCAGAAGGCCAACTGAATAAACACATATCCCATTCATCCAGTCTACGCATTTGTATTGGTGAGCATATACAGATGGGATCAAGTAGCTTCAAAAGCCCATTTACAACTTGGTCATTGATACAGGGATACTGTTGAAAGCAAATTACTCAAAAACCTACTCTCTGTTTTTAGTAAATCTGGTTTTCAATGAATTCTGTATTCTGGATAATGGCTAATCACTAGACAACCTTGCTGCAATGGCAAGCTGACTTTTGTATGTTCCCTCCATGAGAAGATGATGTTCCTAGTGCTTGTGCCTGGATAATAGCAGTGTTTGTGAGCTATGGAGTAAATCTCAGTATCCAACATATATGACAGCAAAACCATTCATTGCACCAAGAAAAGCCAGCTCTTGTACTGCTAGCTGGGACATCCCAAATACAGAAGATAAAATGAGCATTGACATGATGACCATTGACTAGCATCTCACTGAAAAGCATACAAAGCTCATCTGGCAACAGATACAGGTAGCTATCCAAGATGGGTGGTGATATAGATCAGACATCAGTGAGTCCAAGATCAGACTTCTGCTCTGATACCGTATATTTGGCAGCATATTCAGGTTGATGAAAATCAGTGACCAGCAGTACTTGCTGGTAGAGCACTAATACTGTGAGAAACCTGTAAGTGCCAAGGCAAAGGCATGGGTGTACATACCTTCAAGGTTCACCATGCCTCTTGGTTATTTATTATGCTTGTCATCAGTTATATCAGAGATGTTTGCGCTTGACTGATACCAAGTGAGTACTTTGTAGCTACAAAGCATTTGTTGGACTTCATCATATACTTTAGCAGGGTATTACAGGAGTATATCTGGAGTGTAGCAATGTTTACTCCCATGATAAGAAATTCCTTACAAATTGGATATCTTGCAATGGAGCATTTTCTGATGTAAATGCCATTCAACTGCTGATATATGCTAATATCCAGATTTTCTCTGAGTCATATGTCACTCACTACACAATGTTTGCTCATTTGAACCCAGAATGTGGTGATTTGCAACCTGAAATAGCTTTGAGAAGTAGTAGCAGTAAAACCTCAACACCTCCATTGCTAACATTGATCAAAACATGCCACTTTTCTAGAAACAACATCTGATCATTCCTCAGCAAATTTATTACTGGGCTCACTTTGCCTCAAAGCATATCCTTGGCATATCTCCATGGGTGTTGTCTCATTGTGTATTGGGATTCTGTCAGGCTCATGCAGAGTACTGCTGCTAGGGTAGATGGAATCTTCTAAGGCATCTGTAAGCTTGGGTTGTGTGAGATCTCCTGGAATCCTTGGCTCACATCCATACACTAAGTAAAATGGTGATTGCTGGGTGGTGTTGTGTACACTGACTCTGCATGCAAAGAGTGCTTGGTCTATATACTCATCCCATCTACTGACAGCTCCATTTGCATACTTGGTCAGCATTTTTCCAAATACTGCATTAAAGCGTTCAGTGACTCCATTAGTTCTGGGGTGATATGCCAAGGTTTTCAAGTGTCTGACCTGCTGCATTTCCAGGTGAGCCTCTAACGTCTTTACCATAAAATTTGCTCCTCTATCTAATAAGATCTCCACAGGGCATCCAAACTTCATCAGGATCTCATGGTAAATGAAACTTCCAACTTCTTGCTCACTGGCTATTGGTACAGCTTTAGCAACTGGCCATTTAGTGGCATGGTCAATTGCTACTAGGATCCAACAGTTGCATTTCCTGGTAGTTGGCAGTTTACCAATAAAGTCAATTTCCCATCTCTCAAATGGTCTTACAGGCTCCAAAGGAAAGAGTTTGGCAATTTGTTGTGGCTGGCCTTGATTGATTTGGCAGTTTGGGCATGTTTTCACTAGCTTCTCAATATCTTATTTCATTCTGGGCCACCATGCTCTGGCTTTCACAAGGCTATAGGTTCCTTCAATTCTAAGATGTCCATATCCATTGTGTAGCTGATGTATTAAATCCAGGCGGGCAACATAAGGACAATAGGCAATAGGTCTTCCATCAACAATTTGGTAGAGTGTTTCATCCTGTACAACAAATTTGCTGGCTTCATCCTGGATTATCTTCTTTATCTCTTCATCCACCCCATTAGGAATGGCTTGGTCCTCCAAGTACTTTGGTGATAGGCTAGGCCAATCTGATTCATGCACCAAGTTGAGTTGTACAACTTGATCTAATCTTGATAAGGCATCAGCAACCATGTAGTTTTTTCCAGGGCTGTGGGCAATCTCCAGGTGAAATTGCTGAATGTATTCACTCCATCTTGTCAATCTTCTAGAGAGTACCTTCTGAGTAAATATATACTTGAGGGAGGCATGATCAGTCTTCACAGTGCATTTGACTCCTTCAATATAGCATCTCCATGTCTTCAAACACTGTATTATAGCAAGCATCTCCTTCTCATGGACTGGATAGTTTTGTTCTGCTGAGTTCTGTTTCTTGGATTCAAATGCAACAGGGTAGTCCTTTCCATTGTGTTCTTGGCTCAGCACTCCAAAATTGCATAATCTGAAGCGTCTGTGCACAGAGTGAACTCTTTTCCGAAGTCTGGTATTCTCAAGCTTGGCAGCTTAGCAAGTTCATTCTTGAGCGTCTGGAAGGCAGTCTCACAAGCTATGTCCCACTTGTGGGCATTGTCTTTCTTGAGGATATCAGTTAAAGGGGCTGCAATACTTGCAAACAACTTGACAAATTTCCAATAATAGGAAACCATTCCAAGGAAGGATCTGAGTTCTGATATGCTATGGGGCTGCTTCATATTATTGATTACTTCCACCTTCTTGGGGTCTACGGTTACTCCTGTGCTAGTCACTATGAGTCCCAGGTACTCAACATGCTCCTTGTAGAATTCTCACTTGGCTAGCTTGCCATATAGGTTGTTCTCTCTTAGTTTCTCCAAGACCTTTTCAATGTGCACTATGTGATCCTCTTCTGTCTTTCTGTATATCAATATGTCATCCAAGTAAATTATCACAAACTTGTCTAAGTACTCCTGAAAGACAGTCTGCATCAGTGTCATGAATGTTGCAGGGACATTAGTGAGGCCAAAACTCATGACTAAGTACTTGTAATGTCCATATCTGGTCCTAAATGCTGCCTTAGGAATATCTTCAGGTCTCACCCTAATTTGGTTGTATCCTGACATGAGGTCAATCTTGCTGAAAATAGTGGCTCCATTTAGTTGGTCCAAAAGCTCATCAATCTAAGGTGTGGGGTACTTATTCTTGACGGTAACTGAGTTCATGGCTCTGTAGTCAATGCACATCCTAAGTGTTCCATTCTTCTTTTTCACAAAAAGCACTGGTGCTCCCCAGGGTGACTTGCTGGGCCTGATGTATCCTTGCTCCAATGGCTGAACAATTTGTCTCTTCATTTCCTCCTATTCCAATGGACTCATTCTGTAAGGTGTCTTGCTCACTGGAGGGCTATCTCCTGTGTCAATGGCATGATCCACGTCTCTGACTGGTGGTAGGCTTACAAGCTCATCTGGAAACACGTCTGAATATTTCTTTAAGAGAGTCTGGACATGCTGGGGTGCAGGGGTAGAGGAATCCTCCTGTAAAACTGCCATGAGGAACATCTGAGTTCCTATTCTAAGCGCTCTACAGAAATAGGTCTTGCTAAGTTCACTTGTCTCACACACACTGGAATTGGCCAAGTTGAAATCCAGCTTGGCAGGCAATACCTAATAGGTCTTCTTGTCTTTTTTGGATCTGAGTAGCATGTGTTCTCCAGTTGATTAATGCATTACAACAAAATAGCCAGGCTTTTCCAAGTACAAAGTCAAACTTGCAGTTCCCTAGTATATAAGCCTGTAGGTCTTCTTCATAGTCATTGATCTTCATACTTACGGGCTGGGTAATACGGTTGATTATGTGAGAGTTCCCATCAGCTGTGGAGACTGAAGTTGATTTGGTAGGTTCCAAGTTGATTCCAGCTTCCAGAGCTAATTGCTCTGACATGTACTCATGCAATGCTCCTGAGTCAATCATGATCATGGCAGGTACTCCATTGATTACCCCATTCAAGGATAGTAGCTTTCCTAAGTTTGAGGTCATCTGGGATAGGTATTCTTCTCACATGTGGAAGGTGAGTTCTGAGTCTTCTTCAAGCTCATCTTCCACATTGCTGTGTTCATGGGACTCAATATGGTTGAAGGTTCTTGTTGGCTGGTGTCTAATTCTTCTCTGAGGGCAGTACTTTGCAATATGTCACTGCTGGTGGCAATTGAGGCAAAGTCCTTTCTTCTTGCATTCTTCTGAGGTAGGATTCTTCTGAATAGCATCTATTTCCATTAGTACTGCTTCTGACTGTCTTCTTTCATAATGATTGTAGCCTTTCTGATTAGTCACTGTAGGCTTCACAACTCCAAACATAGCTGAGTCATAGTCAATGGCAATCTTGATGGCTTCTTTAATAGTCAGAGGTCTTTGGTAATTCACTTCCTTGTAAGTTCTTTCTTTCAACCCATCAATAAAGTATTCAACTTGATCCAAGGGGTCCATTCTTTCAATTTGTTCAAGTAGACATCTGTACTCATAGATGTATTCTTGCACCATTCCTTTCTGTCTGAGTGTCTTTAACTTCCTTCTTAGTAGTGTCTGCTGGTCTGGAGGTTCAAAAGCATTCTGAATTTCCAACACAAACTCATCTCAGGTAGAGATTGTAGAGCATCCCATCATAGTGGCTGACCTTATCTTGTTGTGGTACCACTGTAAAGTTGCATCTGCCAGGTAAGAAGCTGCATAATGCAACTTGCTTTCTGGAGCAATTCCTTTAACTTTAAAAGCTTCTTCAATCTGAAAGAGCCAAGTTCCCATGTTTTCATTGACTCTGCCATGGTACCAGTTGACCTTCACACTAAAGTTGCTCTTGACAGGGCTTTGCTGGCTCTGAGCCATGGTAGTCATTTCTTGTTGCTGTTGACGGAGGATCTGGAGTAAATGTTGCTGTTAGGCCAGGATTTGCTTCATGGCATTCTTCCATTCTTGATTGTCCAACATCTTGAGGGTGGTTTCTTCTTTCTTCAGGAGGGAGGTTTCTGGTTATCATTGCTACCAATGTTACAAGTCTTGTTATAAGAGTTGTAGAAGAATAGTGAGTTTAGCTAGTATTGTATTCACTAAAACTTGAACTGATTTTTATTGAGGTTCAAGCAGCTCCTTATATACATTTTGCCAGATCAATTGCTGACTAATTGTATTTCCTAATGTAGGTTGTGGCTGATGACTCATATGATTGCATCATCATCACCTAATAAGATCTTACTTAATATATCTATTTCTGTCTGATAAGGATCTGCTGATTCATTTGCTGACTAATGCTACTGATTTCATAGATAATACTGATATACTGATAACCTAGACATACACCAATTGATTTGACCAAAAACTGATCTAGCTTAAACATTCTAGCGGCAGATCATAACACCTCAGCCATCAGCAACATAGCTGGCTTCTCTGGGCACAATGGATGGTATTGCTGTTAAATGTGTGAGATTTAGGGGATTTACTTGTTAACTTACAAACATTGTTATTATCCAAACACCAACACAAAGAACATCATCTATTGCAGAGACAATATACAAAAGTCAGCATGCAATTGCCTTTGACACATGTCCTAGGTCTGTGTTGCAGTCCCTACCACTGCAATACATAAAGTATATCTCTTTGTTGCAGAGGTTTCAGACCACTTCTCTCTGATTGGTTGCCTGTGCTGTGCCTTTTGGAATCTTCCAGGACTATCTGGGAATATTATAAGCTTGTAGTGAAGTCATCAAGAACTCAAATGAAGCCCAAAACCTTAGAGAACCTTGTCATTTGTATTCACTTGGCAATCAGGAAAAGCATTCAAGGTATTTCAATCCTTCATTCATGACACATCCCTGCTATCTGTAAAACTTTCTCCTTGTTGATTAGCAGTTGATTACTGCACCTACCTGCAACAGTTAGTCTCAGATCTGATTTGAAGGAGCTTTTCAGGGTAGTGCACAAGACACACTGAGGTTTTTGGAGACACTTTGACCACCTAGGAAGCATGTGACACAGGAGCTTTTACAAAAATGAGATGGCAGTAGAGACACCAGCAGTTTAGACCCAGACATTGTTGCAACCATCAGACACATCACATACCTTGAGTTGTGTAGCTTCTCCCAGGAGTACCTTTACACCACCACAGCATCAGTGCAGCATTTAAATGGAGAGAATGTGGTACATGGCAGCAGGCATTTGGACAAAACAGCATCAGAAGACCTGGCAGTGCTAAGCAAATAGGTCTGTCCAAGTAAACAACTAGAAAGTGTAAGAAAAAGCTGCAGTATTCACCACTTGATGCCAAAAGCCTGGAGCAGGTTAAATCCCATAATAGCCAAGATGAAACACCAATAAGAAAGCACGCAGCTTTCTCAGGAGTTGGAAATGCAGCCAGGTGAGCTTTATTCTAGTGAAGTAGCTGAGGTCACCAAATGAAGCTATCCGTCTAACACAACCTCCCCATCCTCAATTATATACAGAATGGAGATCTCACTAAGAGACAGAGCAACAGCCTCAAGAACTTAAAGGACTATTACAAAGCATAAGTGGAATATTGGGGCAATGAGAGGCACAGCAAGTGATTGGGGCACTTCTTGTATAGCAGTGCCTGAGAAAATGATCATGAGTCTTGCATGGATTTATTGAAAAGTCTGGCAGATGAGGTTCCAAACACTGCAGTGCTGGCGGAAGACCAGGTAGTATGGAAACCAGTGAGCAAACAATAGAATCAAGCTGTGGGGTAACTGCCAAAAGCATGGGAATAGGGCATTTTGACAGAGAAGAAATTGGGCGGGTTTTCCTATTGAATGGTGGATATCATTGGAGTCAATTGTAGAGTATGAGCCTGGGCTTAATGTACAAAGTGTTGGGTAAAGGAACTTTCCATGAGTCAGAACAGATGGAAAGTGGGTTTTAACTGAAGATTGAAAGGAAATAAGCAGATTTGTATGCATGAAAAGTAAGAGCATCATATAGGTCAGTAGGTAAAGGATGTGAGAAAGGGCTATTAGCCCTTCTATTTTAACATATGCAGGAGGTGATATAGTGTCCAGGATTGTGATTGAGTGTCTGCAATTGAAAAGTAAGAAAACTAGCATTGGAGCAGTCATAGCCACTGATGTAAGGTGTCACAAGAAACTCTGACCAGTTTCTCTGTCAACTCTGGTGCGCAGTTTTTTTAGTGGTCTTTGAGCACTGTCCTCATGGCATTTAACACCTATTAATCAAAGGATTAAACTTTATGATGGCTATTTGACACCATTATCACATTTATTTTTCTCTCTTCAAAATATTATATCATTTTTGACAGCTCATTGTTGTTGTAGAACCTTTGTGATATTTGTAACCTCTGGCTGACTAAGCAGTTTTTCTCCTAAATAAAGCGCCACACTGGAGCAAAGTAGATATCCAGCATATAGTAGGTGTTGTTATTATTAAGTTGTTACCTAACTCTTCAAGTTAACTTAGTCACATAGATCTTATCCTTTGACTAGCATTCTGTCCTGATCTAATTTTATGTTGGTGTTTACTTAAAATGCTTTCACAAAATTATCATGTACCTAGACTATGAATTTTTGTTAAGATCTACTGCTTAAACTAAGTGAGATCAGTTTTTAGTCTAATCAAATAATTGTATGTTTAGCCTATCAGTATATTAGTGTGATCTATCAAATTGGTATCATTAGTCAGCAAATGAATCAGCAGATCCTTATCAGACAGAAATAAATATATTAAGTAGGTTCTTATTGGGTGATGATGAAGTAATCAAATGAGTAATCAGCACAACCTACATTAGTAAATACAATCAGCTGGCAATTGATCTGGCAAAATAAATATAAGCAGCTGCTGGAACCTATATACAGATGTCTACTGGGGCAAATTAAAAGATTAGTCCCCCTGGACTAAGTTAATTACCTTATTGATAGGTTGAAAAAAAGAACTTGCAAGGAAGTGAATTATCAAAGCCCCCAAACTATTGAAGAAGCCATCAACATTGCCATTGACTATGACTCAGCTATGTTTGGAGTTGGGAAGCCCACAATGACTAATCAAAGAGGCTACAATCATTATATGGGCATCAGCCATCAAGAACCTTCAGTCTGATTGAAGCCCTTGAGCATAGTAAAATGTAGGATGAACTTGAAGAAGACTCAGAACTCACCTTCTATATGACAGAAGAATGCCTATCCCATATGACCTCAAACTCAGGAAAGCTATTATATTGGAATGGGGTAATCAATGGAGTACCTGCCCAGATCATGTTTGACTCAGGAGCTTTGCATGAGAAATATGTCAGAACAATTTGCGTTGAAAGCTGGAATTGACTTGGAACCCACCAAATGAACTTCAGTCTCAACAGCTGATGTGAACTCTCACATAATCAACCGTATTACTCAGCCAATAAGGATGAACATCACTGACTATGAAGAGGACCTACAGGCCTATTTTTTTGGTAACTACAAGCTTGACCTTGTACTTGGAAAAAGCCTGGCTATTTTGTTGTAATCCATCAATCAACCTGAGAGCCCATGCTATTCAGATCCAGAAGGACAATAAGGCTTATGAGCTATTACCTGCAAGACTGGATTTCAACTTGGTCAATTCTAGTATGTGTGAAAAAAGTGAACTTAGCAAGATACAGTTCTGTGGAGCACTTAGAAATGGTATCCAGAAGTTCCAAAAGGCTGTATCATGGGGTGATTCCTCTACTCCAGTACCCTAGAAAGTCCAAACTCTCTTGAAGGAGTATTCAGACGTATTTCCATATGAACTTGTAAGCCTACCACCAGTCAGAGAGGTGGATCATGTCATTGACACAGGAGATAACCCTCCAGTGAGTAAGACGCCTTACTAAATGAGGCCATTGGAGTTGGAGGAGATGAAGAGACCAATAGATCAGTTATTGGAGCAAGGATATATCAGACCCAACAAGTCACCTTGGTAAGCATCAGTACTTTTTGTGAAGAAGGATGGAAAGCTTAGATTGTGCATTGACTATAGAGCCATCAACTCTGTAACTATGAAGACTAAGTACCCCATACCTTGGATTGATGAGCTTTTGGATCAACTCAATGGAGCCACTATACTCAGCATAATTGATCTCATGTCAGGATACAACCAGATTAGGGTAAAGCTACAAGACATCCCTAAGATAGCATTCAAGACCAGATATGGACATTACAAGTAGTTAGTCATGAGTTTTGGCCCAATCAATGCCCCTGCAACATTCATGACCCTGATGCAGACTGTCCTCCAGGAGTACTTAGACAAGTTTGTGATAATCTACCTAGATGACATACTGGTATACAGCAAGTCAGAAGAGGATCACTTGGTGCACATTGAACAGGTCTTGAAGAAGCTAAGAGAGAACAACCTATTTAGCAAGCTACCAAAGTTTGAATTCCTCAAAGAACACAGTGAATATCTGGGACACATAGTTACTAGCACAGAAGTAAGCTTAGACCCTAAGAAGATTGAAGTTATCAAGAATCTGAAGCAACCCCATAGCATATCAGAACTCAGATCGTTCCTTTGAATAGTTTCCTCTTATTGAAGATTTGTCAAGTCCTTTGCAAGAATAGTAGCCCCCTTAACTGATTACAAAACAAAGACAATACCTACTAGTGGACATTGCTTGGGAGGCTGCCTTTCATATGATCAAGAAAGAACTTGCTAAGCTGCCAAGCTTAAGAATACCTGATTTCAGAAAAGTGTTAACTCTGTATTCAGATGCTTCAGATTATGCAATTGGTGGAGTGTTGAGCCAAGAACACAAGGGAAAGGACTACCCAGTTGCCTTTGAGTCCTAGAAACTGAACTTGGCAGAGCAAAACTATGCAGTGCATGAGTAGGCAATGCTTGCCATAATCAACTACTTGAAGACATGTAGGTGCTATACCAAAGGAGTCAAATGCACTGTGAAGACTGATCATGCCTCCCTCAAGTACGTATTTACTCCAAAGGTAGTCTCTAGAAGAATAACAAGATGGAGTAAATACATTCCGCAATTTGATTTGGAGATTGTCTACTGCCCTAGGAAAAACAACAGAGTTGCTGATGACTTATTAAGATTACTAGGAAAAGCAATTGTTAGAGCCTAGTACCTATTGATCATGCCAATGAATGTCTAGTAGCTTATGCAGTACCTGTAGCTGGTGAACAAGAAGTTGCAAGTTTCATCTACCATAATATACTTATGAAGCTTGGATGCCCTGTGGAGATTCTATTCAAATGAGGAGCAAACTTTATGGCAAAGACATTGGAAACTTACCTGGAAATGCAACATATGAGACACTTGGAAACCTTGGCGTGTCAGCCTAGAACTAATGGGGTCACTGAGCAGTTTAATAGACTATTTGGAAAAATGCTGACCAAGTATGCAAATGGAGCTGTCAGAAGATGGGAAGGGTACATAGACCAAGCACTTTTTGTATGCAGAGTTAGAGTACACAACACCACCCAACAATTGCCATTTTACTTAGTATATGGATGAGAACCAAGGATACCAGGAGATTGCACACAACCAAAGCTTACAGATGCCATACAAGATGAGCTCAGTCAGCCAAGTAGACACCTGCAGCTGGAACAAAGACATCAAGAGGCACAGGCCAAAGTATCTCAAAGTACAGAAAACATAAAGCAGAGATTGGATTAGACTATATCACCAGAATCATTGACAGTTGGGAACATTGTATTGCTGAGAAACAATACTCAAAAGTAGTTTGAGCCACAATGGACAGCACCTTTGAAGATCATCAGAGAATGTCCATTTGTAACATAACAACTAGTGGCCAAACTAAGGAATATCTGGGAATATTAAGTTCATAAAGACCAACTCAAGCTTGAAAGACTTGCCAACAATACTGAACCATCAAGATATTGGTATCACAAGGAAAGAGATTCAGGAGGGCCCTCTCAACTTCAATAGGGAAGAATGTTATGGTCTACTGCTTAAATGTTTAAGTTAGATCAGTTTTTAGTCAAATCAATTAATTACATGTTTAGCCTATCAGTACATCAGTGGTATTTATCAAATTAGTAGCATTAGTCAGCAGATGAATACACATATCCTTATCTGACAGTAGTATATATATTAAGTTGGATCTACATAGACAATGATATTTAAAGTGCAGAAATATGATGCAGAGATTTGATGAGCCCATATTGGCAGGGGCATTCACTGTTTGCAACTTTATAATAGTGAAGAACAACACTGGAAAAATTATGAAGCCATAATGATAGGGACCACTCAAGCTCATCTGAGAATGTCCAATTCTAACTTACCACCTAGTTAAAAAACAAGGGAATATCTGCAAAGACTTAGCTTATACACTGAGACTTAAGTTTGCAAGACTTACTGACAATGCTGAGTACTCAAAATATTGAATCACCAGAAATGAGACTCAGGAGAACCCTGTCAGTATTGACAGGGAAGAATATTATGATCTACTGAGCAAATATTCAAGTTAGATCAACTACTAATCAAACTGATCAGTTTTATGTCAATCCTGTCAGTAAATCTGTATTTTCTATCAAATAAGTGATATTAGTCAGCAGGTAAATCAGTAGATTTAGATCAAACAGTGTTAGATATACTTGGTAGACCTAACTTGGGTGTAGGTGATGTATTTCAATCAGTCATCAGCCACAATTGACATTAGGAAATACAGTTTGTCAACAATTGATCTAGCAAAAAGTATATCAGCAGCTGCAATCTCAGTAAAGGTCAGTTTGGGTTTATAATTAGTCAGTGATTGATCTGCCAAAGTGTATACAAGGAGCAGCTGGGATCTCAATAAAGGTCACTTCAAGTTCTAGCAAATATACCACTAACTAAACACCTTACTCCTCTACAACTCTTGTTTCAACACTTGTAACACCAATAAGAGAATAATGTTGGGAAAATATTTTTCATAGAAGGCCATTACTAACAGGTTGCAAACCATAATATCTCTTGCAGCTCAAGGGCTGCATCATTATTGCTTCATCTTCTCCTAGGTTTTTTTCTTGCAGGGATTACTAATGAAGCATTTGGTAGTGATTCACTTTGCACACCTAAGCTACTTCCTTGTTGACTATCCTCTTGGCTACTTGTGTATTTGTAGTCAGTATTTTGCCTCCTGGTTGATGAGTGAAATGCTGCAGCTTGGCCGCACTTACTTGCTCCAGCTGATGCTACTGAGCTGGCCTGGAGTGCTACATGCTGATGCATTCTTTTACTTGTCAAAGGCTCTAGTGGTGGAGTCACTTCATGTGGGTTAGCTCACCAGAAGAAACTTGCTGATGGTCAGGTGTCATGGCATGTACTGGCGCACTTGAAGCATAGGCATGGCCCTTGGCTGAGTTTGATGTGATGCTGCTTGTTGACACAGCTTGGCCTGCTCCAATGGACTCATGTCTAAATGAGCAGTATGGTGAGCTCCGGTAGTTTTGCTCTGAAGCATGTGTGTTGACCTGGCACTTGTTAACTTGATGCAGGGCACCCTTGTGAAGGGTGTTGGCATAGTTAGGACTGATGTGCACTGGCATGCTGTAGTTGCAAGCAATGGTAAGGAATCCAGCAAGGAGTGCTTGCGGAATCTAGACACTGTTGCTCACATTCTGTTTTCTTCCTCTTGAAGCTCACCTTCTGATTCCTCAAGGTATTCACCTATCCTTGGTCTGATACTCTGGAACTGTTAGCTGAATGATTCCTGTGTATATTGCTCTTGGAAGCCATTGAGCTGTACTAATATATCACTTAACACATTAGTCATTTGAGGCAACCACTCACTCAAAATCTCTTTGGTTCCCAAAGTTGAGGCACAAACAGACATGTCTGGCCCATACTGTGCATATTCCATGCAAAATCATTCCTGCAACAACCAAGGTATATTGCAACTTTGCAAGTATCACATTAAAAAGCTCTAATGTTGAGGTGATAGAAGTATGTCAATTGCGGCAGGTGTGCATATTTGTAGAGGTTAGTAAGCAGGAGGCCATAGTTTTTTTTGATTCAAGCTATATGTGGAATACCCAAGGTAGTAGTGGGTAAGCCAATACAGAGGGGTGATTCTTCAGTGGAATATATGAATTGCACAAGGGAAGGGAGAAAAAGGAAACACCATTTGGTAACTTGGTATGGTAGCATAATACAAAGCCAGGTGTAGGCTGTCATACTGCTGATATAATGCCATCAGGGTCTTGCTGAGAGGCCATAAAAATACCATCAAGTTTCTTGCCATATAAGACAATTGAATATCTGGCTGGTTGGATCCACTTAAAATAGTTGTAGAGCACAAAAAGACTGCAACAATACCATGCAATTACTGTCACAGCACCAATCAAATCTTGTCAAGCTTTATTCCTTTATTTGGTAGTAAATATAGCAAAACACCATTATGATCCCATCATAAGATTATTAAAAGGGTCACTAATTCCAAGCTGCTGGTATTATGATGGTCTCTCAATGGGACCCTTATGGCCAATCTGGATCAGATCCACCTGTGGGACCAAATTATTTCTCATAGGGCATAGGATCATAGATCTGAAGAAGCTGGCAAAGTTAGGGCTGTAAATTAGTCCTAAAGTGACCAAGACTAGTCTAGACTTGTTAAGTAAACTGTAAGCTGCTTAATGATACCAAATAGTCTAATATTTCAAGACTGCCCTGGGTGAAACAATATGGTTACTAACCCCATATCAAGACTAGATGAAGTTGCTCATTGCAGCCCAATGCATGAGTTGAATTGGTCTGGCTAATTACAAAATACTAGGAGTCCCAAGACATTCCAATTGGGATGGATGTAGATATCAGAATGAAACACTCTACCTTATTGTTGATGGAAGCCCTATTGCCTATTGCCCTAATGTGGTGTACTTGGACTCAATTGTCTTTTACCCAGAAATATAGCATTCATGTCATTTTATGTAATCCTTATGTATTATAAATATATAAGACAAACCAGATTTCAATGATGCACCTTTTGTAATATATATATTGTAAATGAGTATACATGATGAAAAAACAAAGACAAAAAATTATATCACTGGGAAAAACTGGTGCAGGCAAATATACTGTAGCATATATGTTATATCAAGGACAACTATGTCAGTACTAAATGTTGTACCCACTTAATGCCCAAGAGTTCTCCCCAGAGTCCTACCTAAAGTCCCCCAGTATCTTCCCTATAATTCCCCACGTGTCCTGCCTCCTATTCCTGCTCTTATCTAGTTAAAGCACTTACCATAACAGGAAGGTATTCACACCCCTCTTGTATAACACATTGTCTATTATCTAAGCCCCTCCAAGTAATGTATATATCCAATTGAACCAAGTGAGAGAACAACAAGATTTGGACAGAATAAACTCAAGTCTTTATTACCTTGTTACCTTCTATTGGAAGCTATTCTAAACCAAGTGGTACTTACTTGACCTACAAGCTGTCCCACTCACCAAGTATAGTCAATAATAACCCACAAATTACATATTGATGGTTTACAAAATCCATTCCCAATTGGTGATACAGTAAATCCAGTTATTTTACAATGTATTACACTTGATACTGATGATGCTAATAGGCCATTGACAATATATGACACTGTAGGTTTATATGAATTGATTGATATTAAAATTATATGTGATGCTGTAAATTTTAGAAGATGTGTAGCAACATCTTTTTATATATGTATTGTACTACAAATGGATAAATGACTGACTTAGATAAATGTATTCTCAAATCTGTAGAACAACTGCTTGGCAATGCATTTAACAAAAATGGGGTAGTAATAAAAATAGAAGGTACCAAAAGATAGGTAAATAATCCCAAGAGTTTAAATGAGCTTTGCTTACATTATGATGAATGTATTCCAATAATACCAGTCAGATTTCTGCCCATAGATGATGATAATGCTATAGACCAAGTATATAATATATGGTGCACCAAAGATTTTTACAGTTTAAACCAATTTTTATTTACTCAAAATAGTATGCTGGTTTAAACATATATATCAATTTTAACCAAAGGCAAACAACATGTGCTTGCAAGACTTTTTCACCTGTCATATAGTATCCAAACATGATGTAAATTCAACATTACAAAAACAAATCTGGAGATAGAAGCTGTGGTTATTGATAATACTATAAAACATTGTTCAACATATTAAATATTATAATATCATTTTATTTTATATTTTTTTAAAAATTTGAGTTCCAGGTCTTCTTCAAGTTAGTCCTGCACTTCACTATGTGCTTGGACTTTAATATGATTGAAGGTTCCTGTCAACTGCTGTCCATTTCATCTCTGAGGGCATTACTTTGAGTTATGTCCATGCTTGTGGTGGCTAAAACAAACTCCTTTCTTCTTGCATTATTCTGAGCCAGGATTCTACTGCATGGCATCTATTTCCATTGGCACAGCTTCTGCTTGTCTTTTTTTGTAGTAAGGATCTCATTTAAATACTCAAGCAGTAGATCATAACATTCCTCCCTTCTAAAGTTGACAGGTTTCTTTTGAATCACTTTTCTTGTGATACCATTATCTCAATGGTTCAGTATAGTCAGCAGGTCTTGCAAGCTTGATTCTATCTTTATCAACTAAGTCCTCCCAGATATTCTCTTGTTTGTCCACTAGTTGGTGAGTTGCAAATGGACATTCTATGGGGATCTTGAGTAGTCCTGCTCATTGTGTCCCAAACTTCTTCCAAATGTTGTTTCTCAGCAATACAAGCTTCCCAACTGTCAATGATTCTGGTGATATGATCCTATCAAATCTCAGCTTCATTGTTTCTGCACTTTGACATACTTTGGCCTGTGCCTCTTAACATCACTGTTCCAGTTGCTGGTGTCTACTTTTCTGACTGCGATCATCATCTAAGGCATCTGTAAACTTTGATTGTATGAGATCTCCTGTGATTCTTGGTTCACATCCATACACTAAGTAAAATGGCAATTATTGGGTGGTATTGTGCACTCTGACTCTGCAGGCAGAAAGTGCTTGGTCTATATATTTGTCCCATCTACTTAAAGCTCCATTTTGAGACTTGGTCAGCATTTCTCCAAATAATCAATTAAATGCTCAGTGACACCATAGGTTCTAGGGTGATGTGCTGAGGTTTTCAAGTGTTTAATCTGGCACATTTCCAGGTAAGATTCCAATGTCCTAGCCATAAAGCTTGCTCCTCTTGTTATGATCTGCCGCTTGAATGTTGAAGTTAGATCAGTTTTAAGTCAAATCAGTTAGTATATGTTTAGGTTATCAGTACATCAGTATTATCTATGAAATCAGTAGCATTAGTCAGCAAATGAATCAGCAGATCCTTATCAGACAGAAATAGATATATTAAGTAGGATCTTATTGGGTGATGATGATGCAATCAAATGAGTCATCAGCCACAACCTACATTAGGAAATACAATTAGTCAGCAATTGATCTGGCAAAATGTATATAAGGAGCTGCTGGAACCTCAATAAAAATCAGTTCAAGTTTTAGTGAATACAATACTAGCTAAACTCCCTATTCCTCTACAACTCTTATACCAAGACTTGTAACATTGGTAGCAGCGATAACCAGAAACCTCCCTCCTGAAGAAAGAAGAAACCACCCTCAAGATGTCGGACAATCAAGAATGGAAGAATGCCATGCAGCAAATCCTGGCCCAACAGCAACAGCTACTCCAGATCCTCAGCCAACAGCAACAAGGAATGACTACCATGGCTCAGAGCCAGCAAAGCCCTGTCAAGAGCAACTTTAGTGTGAAGGTCAACCGGTACCATGGCAGAGTCAATGAAAACCTGGGAACTTGGCTCTTTCAGATTGAAGAAGCTTTTAAAGCGAAAGGAATTGCTCCAGAGAGCAAGTTGCATTATGCAGCTTCTTACCTGGCAGATGCAGCTTTACAGTGGTACCACAACAAGATCAGGTCAGCTACTATGATGGGATGCTCTACAATCTCTACCTGGGATGAGTTTGTGTCGGAAATTCAGGATGCTTTTGAACCTCCACACCAGCAGACACTACTAAGAAGGAAGTTAAAGACACTCAGACAGAAAGGAATGGTGCAAGAATACATCTATGAGTACAGATGTCTACTTGGACAAATTGAAAGAATGGACCCCTTGGATCAAGTTGAATACTTTATTGATGGGTTGAAAGAAAGAACTCGCAAGGAAGTCAATTACCGAAGACCTCAGACTATTGAAGAAGCCATCAAGATTGCCATTGACTATGACTCAGCTATGTTTGGAGTTGGGAAGCCTACAGTGACTAGTCAGAAAGGCTATAATCATTATGAAAGAAGACAATCAGAAGCAGTACCAATGGAAATAGACGCTATGCAGAAGAATCCCTCCTCAGAAGAATGCAAGAAGAGAGGACTTTGCTTCAATTGCCACCAGCAGGGACATATTGCAAAGTACTGCCCTCAGAGAAGAAATGGACACCAGCCAACAAGAACCTTCAACCATATTGAGTCCCATGAACACAGTAATGTGGAAGATGAGCTTGAAGAAGACTCGGAGCTCACCTTCCATATGACAGAAGAGTACTTGTCCCAAATGACTTCAAACTCAGGGAAGTTATTGTACCTGAATGGAGCAATCAATGGAGTACCTGCCAAGATCATGATTGACTCAGGAGCATCGCATGAGTACATGTCAGAGCAATTTGCTTTGAAAGCTGGAATCAACTCGGAACCTACCAAATCAACTTCAGTCTCCACAGCTGATGGGAACTCCCACATAATCAACCGTATTACCCAGCCAGTAAGAATGAAGATCAATGACTATGAAGAAGACCTACAGGCTTATATATTTGGGAACTGCAAGTTTGACCTTGTACTTGGGAAAACCTGGCTATTTTGTCGTAATCCATCAATCAACTGGAGAACCCATGCTACTCAGATCCAAAAAGACAACAAGACCTATGAGCTATTACCTGCCAGGCTGGATTTCAACTTGGTCAATTCCAGTGTGTGTGAGACAAGTGAACTTAGCAAGACCCAGTTCTGTAGAGCACTTAGAAAAGGTACCCAGATGTTCCTCATGGCGGTATTACAGGAGGATTCCTCTATCCCAGCACCCCAGCAGGTCCAGACTCTCTTGAAGAAATATTCAGACGTGTTTCCAGATGAGCTTGTAAGCCTACCACCAGTCAGAGACGTGGATCATGCCATTGACACAGGAGATAGCCCTCCAGTGAGCAAGACACCTTACAGAATGAGTCCATTGGAATTGGAGGAAATGAAGAAACAAATTGATCAGCTATTAGAGCAAGGATACATCAGGCCCAGCAAGTCACCTTGGGGAGCACCAGTGCTTTTTGTGAAAAAGAAGGATGGAACACTTAGGATGTGCATTGACTACAGAGCCCTGAACTCAGTTACCGTCAAGAATAAGTACCCCATACCTCGGATTGATGAGCTTTTGGACCAACTTAATGGAGCCACTATTTTCAGCAAGATCGACCTCATGTCAGGATACAACCAGATTAGGGTGAAACCAGAAGATATCCCTAAGACAGCATTCAGGACCAGATATGGACATTATGAGTACTTAGTCATGAGTTTTGGCCTCACTAATGCCCCTGCAACATTCATGACGCTGATGCAGACTGTCTTTCAGGAGTACTTAGACAAGTTTGTGATAATCTACCTGGATGACATATTGATATACAGCAAGACAGAAAAGGATCACATGGTGCACATTGAAAAGGTCTTGAAGAAACTAAGAGAGAACAAGCTATACGGCAAGCTAGCCAAGTGTGAATTCTTCAAGGAACACGTAGAATATCTGGGACACATAGTGACTAGCACAGGAGTAACCTTAGACCCCAAGAAGGTGGAAGTAATCAAGAATTTGAAGCAGCCCCATAGCATATCAGAACTCAGATCCTTCCTTGGAATGGTTTCCTATTATCGGAGATTTGTCAAGTCATTTGCAAGTATTGCAGCCCCTTTAACTGATATCCTCAAGAAAGACAATACCTACAAGTGGGACATAGCTTGTGAGACTGCCTTCCAGACACTAAAGAATGAACTTGCTAAGCTGCCAAGCTTAAGAATACCAGACTTCAGAAAAGAGTTCACTCTGTGCACAGATGCTTCAGATTATGCAATTGGTGGAGTGCTGAGCCAAGAACACGAGGGAAAGGACTACCCTGTTGCCTTTGAATCCAAGAAACTGAACTCAGCAGAACAAAACTATCCAGTTCATGAGAAGGAGATGCTTGCTATAATACACTGTTTGAAGACATGGAGATGCTATATTGAAGGAGTCAAATGCACTGTGAAGACTGATCATGCCTCCCTCAAGTATATATTTACTCAGAAGGTACTCTCTAGAAGAATGACAAGATGGAGTGAATACATTCAGCAATTTGACCTGGAGATTGTCTACTGTCCTGGAAAAAACAACACGGTTGCTGATGCCTTATCAAGATTAGATCAAGTTGCACAACTCAACTTGGTGCATGAATCAGATTGGCCTAGCCTATTACCAAAGTACTTGGAGGACCAAGCCATTCCTAATGAGGTGGATGAAGATATCAAGAAGATAATCCGTGATGAGGCCAGCAAATTTGTTGTACAGAATGAAACACTCTACCGAATTGTTGATGGAAGCCCTATTGCCTATTGTCCTTATGTTGCTCGCCTGGATTTAATACATAAGCTACACAATGGATATGGACATCTTGGGATTGAAGGAACCTATAGCCTTGTAAAAGCCAGAGCATGGTGGCCCAGAATGAAACAAGACATTGAGAAGCTAGTAAAAACATGCCCAAACTGCCAAATCAATCAAGGCCAGCCACAAAGAATTGCCGAACTCTTCCCTTTGGAGCCTGTAAGACCATTTGAGAGATGGGGAATTGACTTTATTGGAAGACTGCCAACTACCAGGAAATGCAACCGTTGGATCCTAGTAGCAATTGACCATGCCACTAAATGGCCAGTTGCTAAAGCTGTACCAATAGCCAGTGAACAAGAAGTTGCAAGTTTCATTTACCATGAGATCCTGATGAAGTTTGGATGCCCTGTGGAGATCTTATCCGATAGAGGTGCAAACTTTATGGCAAAGACATTAGAGGCTTACCTGGAAATGCAGCAGATCAGACACTTGAAAACCTCGGCATATCACCCCAGAACTAATGGAGTCACTGAGCGGTTTAATGGATTATTTGGAAAAATGCTGACCAAGTATGCAAATGGAGTTGTCAGTAGATGGGATGAGTATATAGACCAAGCACTCTTTGCATGCAGAGTCAGAGTACACAACACCACCCAGCAATCACCATTTTACTTAGTTTATGGATGTGAACCAAGGATTCCAGGAGATCTCACACAACCAAAGCTTACAGACACCTTAGAAGATGAACTCAGTCAGCCAAGTAGACACCAGCAACTGGAACAAAGACGTCAAGAGGCACAGACCAAAGTATCTCAAAGTGCAGAAAAGATGAAGCAGAGATTTGATAAGACTATAGCACCAGAAGCATTGACAGTTGGGAACTTTGTATTGCTAAGAAACAACACTCGGAAGAAGTTTGAGCCACAATGGACAGGACCATTCAAGATCATCAGAGAATGTCCATTTGCAACTTACCAACTGGTGGACAAACAAGGCAATATCCGGGAAGACTTAGTGCATAGGGACAGACTCAAGCTTGCAAGACTGGCTGATAATACTGAACCATCAAGATATTGGTATCACAAGAAAAGAGATTCAGGAGAACCCTCTCAACTTTAGTAGGGGAGAATGTTATGATCTGCCGCTTGAATGTTTAAGTTAGATCAGTTTTAAGTCAAATCAGTTAGTATATGTTTAGGTTATCAGTACATCAGTATTATCTATGAAATCAGTAGCATTAGTCAGCAAATGAATCAGCAGATCCTTATCAGACAGAAATAGATATATTAAGTAGGATCTTATTGGGTGATGATGATGCAATCAAATGAGTCATCAGCCACAACCTACATTAGGAAATACAATTAGTCAGCAATTGATCTGGCAAAATGTATATAAGGAGCTGCTGGAACCTCAATAAAAATCAGTTCAAGTTTTAGTGAATACAATACTAGCTAAACTCCCTATTCCTCTACAACTCTTATACCAAGACTTGTAACACTCTATCAAATAATGCTTCTACAGGTCATCCAAACTTCACAAGGATCTTATGGTAGCTGAAGCATGTAACCCCTTGTTTACTGGCTACAGGTACAGCTTTAGCCACTGGTCATTTAGTGACATGATCAATGGGTACTAGTATCCAACAGCTGCATTTCCTGGTGGTCAGCAGTCCTCCAACAAGATCAGTCCCCCTTCTTTAAAGTGGTCTTAGAAGCTCCAAGGGAAAGAGTTGAGCAATTCTCTATGGTTGGCCTTGGTTGATTGAGTAATTAGGGCTTGTTTGCACTAGCTTCTCAGTATCCTGCTTGATTCTGGGCCACCGTGCTCTAGCTTTTACAAGGTTATAGGCTCCTTCAACTCCAGGAAGTCTATATCCAATGTGTAGCTTATGTATTGAATCCAGGCAACCAACATAAGGGCAATTGGCAACAGGGCATTGCTTGACAATTTGGCAGAGTGTTTCATCCTGTACTACAAACTTGCTGGCTTCATCACAAGTTATCTCCTTGATATCATCAACCACCTCATTAGGAATCGCTTAGTCATCAAAGTACTCTGATAATACGCTAGGCCAATCTGACTTATGCATCAAGTCAAGTTGTGCAACTTGTTCTAGTCTTGACAATGCATTAGTAACTGTGTTTTTGTTCCCAGGGCAATAGACAAGCTCCAAGTCAGATTGCTGAATGTATTCACTTTATTTTGTCATTCTTCTGGATAGTACCGCTTTAATAGGTACATACTTGAGTAAGGCATGATTAGTCTTCACAATACACCTAACTCCTTCAATGTTATATCTGCATGTCATCAAGCAGTGCATTATGGCAAGCATCTCCTACTCATGCACTAGATACATTTGTTCTGCTGAACTTGGTTTCTTGGGCTCAAAAGCAATGGGTAGTCCTTTCCCTCATGTTCTGGGCTCAGTGCTCCTCCAATTGCATAGTCTGAAGCATCTGTTCATGGAGTAAACTCTTTTCTGTAGTCAGTTATTTGTAAGCTTAGCAGCTTAGCAAGTCTGTTCTTGACAATATTTTTGCCAGTCTCACTGGCCATGTCCCACTTCAAGGTGTTGACTTTCTTGCAAATATCAGTTAATGGGCTGTAATATTTGCATAGGATTTGACAAATCTCCAATAATAGAAAGCCATTTCAAGGAGTGATCTAAGTTCTGATATGATATGAGGCTGTTTCAGATTCCTCATGACTTCAACCTTCTTAGGCTCTAAGATCACTCCTGTGCCAGTTGCTATGTGTTGGAGGTATTCATTATGTTCCTCAAGAATTCACACTTTGCTAACTTGCCATGTTTCTTGTTCTCTCTAAGCTTCCTAAAGTTCTTTTAATGTGCACCAAGTAGTCCTCTTCTGTCTTGCTGTATATCAATATGTCATCCAGGTAGATTACCAGAATATCTAAGTATTTCTTGAATGCCATTTGCATAAAGGTCAGGAATGTTGCAGGGGCATTAGTGAGGCCAAAACTTGCAACTAAGGACTTGTAATGTCCATATCTTGTCCTGAATGCTGTCTTAGTGATGACTTCTAGTTTAACCCTAATTAGACAAAGCATAAGTAGCAAACTGTTTAACCTGAAAATGACCTGACTAAGCACTCAAATGGTAGTTAATAATAAAATTACTTACAAAAATTGCTCAACAATTTTCATTTTTTGCTGTTGAGCCATTCTGTTTACTAATTTTCTTTGATTCAAGCAGGTTGTGCATTACAAGTTGTGGTTTAAGAGTTCAGGAGTGACAGGGAGCTCAGCAGGTATTGTATTCACTAAAACTTAAACTGATTTTAATTGTGGTTTCAGCACCTGCTTAAATACATTTTGCCAGATCAATTGCTGACTAATTGTATTTTCTGATGTAGGTTGTGATGGACAACTCATTGATTGCATCATCATCACCTTGGCAATAGTAAATCCTAACCTATTCTAGGTGCATTTAGAGGATCAGTTGGTTTAATGATGCAGCCCTTGAGCTGCAAGAGATATTATGTTTTGCAATCTGTTAGTAATGGCCTTCTATGTAAAGTGGCTTCCCAATATTATACTGTTAATGGTGTTACAAGTGTTGAAACAAGGGTTGTAGAGAAGTAAGGAGTTTAGTTAGTAGTATATTCACTAAAACTTGAAGTGACCTTTATTGTGATTCCAGCTGCTCCTTATTTACTTTTGACCAGATCAGTTACTGACTAATTGTATTTCCTAGTGCAGGTTGTGGCTGATGACTCATTGATTGCACCATCATCAGCCAATTATATCCTGCTTAATATCCATATTTGTCTGATAAGTATCTGTGGATTCATATGCTGACTGATACTACTGATTTCATAGATGACACTGATGTACCAACAGACTGATTACCAAACTAATTGGTTTGACTAATAATGGTCTAATTTAAACATTCCAACAGTAGATCATAACATTCTTCCCTATTAAAGCTGACAGGGTTCACGTGAATCTCTTTTCTTGTGATATGATCATCTCAATGGTTCAGTATTGTTGGCATGTCTTGCAAGCTTGGGTCTATCTTGACAAACTAAATCTTCCTAGATATTCCCTTGTTTGTCAGCTAGTTGGCAAGTTGCAAATGGACATTCTAGGAGGATCTTTAAGAGTCCTGTTCATTGTTCCTTAAACTTCCTCCAAGTGCTGCTTTTCAGCAATACAAATTTCCTGACTGTCAATGCTTCTGGTGATATAGTCTTATCAAATCTCTGCTTCATCCTTTCTGCACTTTGACATACTTTGGCCTGTGCCTCTTAACATCATTGTTCCAGCTGCTTGTGACTACTTTTCTGACAGATATCATCTTCTAAGGCATTTGTAAACTTTGGTTATGTGAGATCTCACAGAATCCCTGGTTCACATCCATACACTAGGTAAAATGGCAATTGTTGGGTGGTGTTGTATATTCTAACTCTGCATGCAAAGAGTGCTTGGTCTATGTGCCCATCCCATCTTCTGACAGCTCCATTTGCATGCTTGGTCAGCATTTTTCCAAATAGCTCATAGAACCACTCAGAGACTTCATTAGTACTAAGGCTATATGCCAAGGTTTTCAAGTGTCTGATGTGCTGCATTTCCAGGTAAGCTTCCAATGTCATTGCCATAAGGTTTGCTCCTCTATTGGATAGAATCACTTCAGGGCATCCCAGCTTCATAAAGATAACATGGTAGAAGAAACTTGCAACTTCTTGCTCACATGCTATAGGGACAGCTTCAGCCACTGGCCATTTAGTTGCACAACCAATTGCTACTTGTCTCCAACAGTTGCATTGCCTAGTGGTTGGCAGTCTTTCAATAAAGTAAATCCCATCTTTCAAATGGTCTTACAAGCTCCAAGGGAAAGAGTTCAGCAACTCTCTGTGGTTGGCCTTTATTTATTTGGCAATTTTGGGATGTTTTCACTAGCTTCTCAATATCTTATTTCATTCTGGGCCACCATGCTCTAGCTTTAACAAGGCTATAGGATCCTTGAATTCTAGGATATCCATTTTCATTGTGTAGCTTATGTATCTAATCCAGGCAACCTACATAAGGGCAATTGGCAACAGGGCCTCCATTGGCAACTTGGCAGAGTGTTTCATCCTGTACTATAAATTTGCTGGCTTCATTAAAGATTATCTCCTTGATCTCTTCATCCACCTCATTAGGGATGGCTTAGTCCTCCAAGTACTCTGGTAATAAGCCAGGCCAATTGGACTCATGCATCAAGTTGAGTTCTGCAACTTGTTCTAGTCTTGACAATCATTAGTAACTGTTTTGTTTTCACCACAGGAGTAGGCAATCTCCAAGTCTAATGCTGAAAGTATTCACTCCATCTTGTCATTCTTCTGGATAGTACCTCTTGAATAAATATGTACCTAAGTGTGGGATGATAATTCTTTACAGTGCACCTGACTCCTTCAATGTAGCATCCCCAGGTCTTCAAGCAGTGTATTATGGCAAGCATTTCCTTCCTGTGGACTGTATAATATTACTCTGCTATGTTCAGTTCCCTGGACTCAAAAGCAACTGGGTAGTCCTTTCCCTCATGTTCTTGGCTCAGTTCTCCACAAACTGCATGGTGTGAGGCATCTGTGCACAGAATAAGCTTATCTCTGAAGTCAGGTATTCTTATGCTTGGCAGCCTAACAAGATCATTCTTGGGCATCTGAATGGCAGTCTGACAGGCTACATCTCACTTCATGGTGTTGACCTTGTAAGAATATCAGCTAAAGGGGCTGCAATACTTGCAAATAACTTGACAAATCCCCAATGATAGGATCATTCCCAGGTATGATCTGAGCTTTAATTATGCTATGGAGCTGCTTCAGATTCTTCATGACCTCAACTTTCTTGGGGTCTAAGTTCACTCCTGTGCTATTCACAATGTGTTGGAGGTATTCAATGTGATTCCTTAAGAATCCACACTTTGCTAGCCTTTCATAGAGTGTGTTCTCTCTTAGCTTCTTCAGGACCTTTTCAATGTGCACTAAGTGCTCCTCCTCTGTTGTGCTATATATCAATATGCCATCTAGATAGATTACCACAAACATATCTGAGTATTTCTTGAAGGCTATCTGCATTAATGACATGTATGTCAATGGGCATTAGTAAGGCCAAGCTCATGGCTAAGTACTTGTAATGTCCATGTCTTGTGCTGAATGCTGTCTTAGGGATATCTTCTGGTCTCACCCTAATCTAGTTGTATCCGGACACCAGGTCAATCTTGCTGGATATGGTGGCTCCATTGAGTTGGTCCAGGAGCTCATTAATACAAGGTATGGGGTACCTATATGTCAGCAACTGAGTTGAGGACTCTGTATTTACTGCACATACTAAGTGTTCCATCCATTTATTTCACAAAATATACTAATGCTCCCCACAGTGACTTGCCAGGTCTGATGAATCCCTACTCCAATAACTGATTTATTTGTCTCTTAATCTCTTCCAACTCCAAAGGACTCATTCTGCTTTGCATCTTACTCACTAGAGGGCTATCTTCTGTGTGAATGACATGATCCATGTCTCCAAGTGAGGGTTGGCTTTCAAGTTCATCTGGAATTATGTCTGAATATTTCCTCAAAGAGTCTGGATCCTCTGGGGTGCTGGAGTAGAGGAATCCTCCTGTAATGCTGCCATGAGGAACATCTGTGTACCTTTTCTAAGTGCCCTACAGAATTGTGTCTTGCTCAGTTCACTTGTTTCACACACACTTGGATTGACCAAGTTAAAATTCAGTGTGGCAGGTAATAGCTCATAGGCCTTGTTCTCCTTCTGGCTCTGTGTGCAATGGTTCTCCAGTTGATTGATGGATTACAAAAAAATATCAAGGTTTTTTGCAAGTACAAGGTCAAACATAAAGTTCCCAGAATTATAGTCATGTAGGTCTTCTTCATAGTCATTGATCATCATTCTTACCAGCTGTGTAGTAGGGTTGATTATGTGAGAGTTCTCATCAGCTGCTGAGACTGATGTTGATTTGGTGGGCTCCAAAGTGATTCCAGCTTTCAAGGCATATTGCTCTGACATGTACTTGGGTAATGATTCTGAGTCAATCATGATCTTGGCAGGTACTCCATTGATTACTTCATTGAAGTATAATAGCCTTCCTGAGTTTGAGGTCATTTGGGATATGTATTCTTCTGTCATATGGAAGGTGGGTTCTGAGTCTTCTTCAAGTTCTGCCTCATTGTCACTATGCTTAAGGGCTTCAATATGATTGAAGGTTCTTGTTAACTGGTGGCTATTTTCTTTCTGATGGTGGTACTTTGCAGTATGTCTTTGCTGGTGGCAATCAAAGCAAGTCCTTTATTCTTACATTATTCTGAGGTGGGATTTTGCCTATATTGTCAATTTTCATTGGCACTGCTTCTGATTGTCTTCTTTCATAGTGATTATAGCTTCTCTGATTTGTCATTGTTGACTTCCCAATTTGAGATAAAGCAGAGTCATAGTCAATGACAATCTTTATAGCTTCTGCAATAGTCTGAGGCCCTTGGTAATTGACTTCCTTGCAAGTTCGTTCTTTAAACCTATCAATAAGGTATTAGACTTGTTCCATTGGATAGTGCCACATTGAGCCATGAGTGCCAAATGGTGCATAGTGTGCCAGGGAGGCCAAGTGTGCCTATACCTGGCCACATAGTGTGAAATATAGCTCTGCAACTTCATGCAAAGCTGTCCCTGTATTTTACCCATTTTGTCACAGAAAATCCATTTTTTGGCCTTTTTTTTAGGTCAATGTTGTGCAGGATGTGAAACAGCACAAAAGGATTGGAGATATTCATCTGGTACTCCATACCTATGGCACTCTGAATCCAGCTCCTATGGCTTGTAACTTGTCACAAGAATGCACGGCACTATCTTGGTCCACTGGTACTATCTGGCACTATAAGTGCCTTGTATAGATCTTACTTTAGGGCTAATAATTAAATATAGTGCCGGATAGTACCAGTGGACCAAGATAGTGCCATGCATTTTTGTGACAAGCTACAAGCTACAGGAGCTAAATTCAGAGTGCCATGGGTATTGAGTACCTGATGCGCATCTTCAGCTCTTCTGTGCTCTTACACATCCTGCACAACATTCATCCATAAAAAAACATCAAAAAGTGGTTTTTCTCCTGCATCATAGGTGAAACACAGGGGCTGCTTTGCATGCAAATGCAGAGATATGTTTTACACTCTGTGGCCAAGTATAGGCACACTTGGCCTCTCTGGCACACTATGGCATCATTTGGCACTCATGGCTCAATGTGGCACTATCCAATGGAACAAGTCTATTCAACTTGGTCCAGGGGGTTCAATATTTTAATTTGCAACAGTGGACATCTATACTCTCAGATGTATTCTTGAGCCATTCCTTTATGTTTGAGTGTCTTCACCTATCTTCTTAGTAGTGTCTGCTGTTATAGGGGCTTAAAAGCATCCTGAATTTACTACACAAGCTCATCCCAGGTTGAGATTGTAGAGTATCCCATCATGGTGACTGACCTGATTGTGTTGTGGTACCACTGTAAAGCTGCATCTAAGAAGCTGCATCATGCAACATGCACTCTGGGGAAAGTTGCTTGGCCTTAAATGCTTCTTCAATCTGAAAGAGCCAAGTTCCCAGGTTTTCATGGACTCTACCATGGTACCAGTTGACCTGTGCACTAAAGTTGCTCTCAACAGGGTTTTGCTGGTTCTAGGCCATGGCAGTCATTCCTTGTTGCTGCTGACTCAGGATCTCAAGTAACTGATGCTGCTGAGCCTGGATTTGCTGCATAGCATTCTTCCATTCTTGATTTTCCAACATCTTGAGGGAGGTTTCTGCTTTCTTTGGGGGGGGTTTCTGGTTTTTGTTGCTACCAACGTTAAAAGTCTTGAAATAAGAGCTGCAGAGGAACAGGGAGTTTAGCTATCATTGTATTCACTAAAACTTGAACTTATTTTTATTGTTGTCTCTGCAGCTTTTTATATACATTTAGCCAGATCAATTGCTGACAATTTATTTTTTTAATGTTGGTTGTGGCTGAGGACTCATCTGATTGCCTCATCATCATCTAATTAGTTTCTACTTAATATCTATTTTTGTCTTATAAGGATCTGCTCATTCATCTGCTTACTATTACTACTGACTCAATAGATACCATTTATATAGTGATATACTAAACATAAACTAATTGATTTGACTAAAAACTGATCTCACTTCATCATTCAAGAGGTAATTCATAACATTAGAGCTCTTTGACATAGAGAAACCATAAAGTAACATCCAAGCTAAGCAGGACTACAAGAGTATCCTTGTTGTAACAACAGGTTTGATGGGAAGATGTCAGAAACACTGGAATATCTTGATGCAAATTCACTTGACAAGAGAAAACTCTAGTGGCTAGTAAAGTGGGAAGAAATTATTCTCACAAGTACAGCAGAAAAAGTTAGCAAGCTTTAAGAGATTTTAAGAATGGCTGTTTATACCATATTTGTAGATGTGCAAGAATTAATTGCTGAACAAGTCAATGCTTGACCATATCCAAAGCTGCTAGTGTATTGATTGAAAGCAATTTCTGGAGCAAGGTCAGGTTTTGGAGCTCTGTTTAAATGAAAGTTTGTTGACTTTGGGACAAAACTTTACTGTAAGATGTGGCAACTCACTAAGACAGTGGAAACACCAAAAAACTTGAGAATATCTGAACTGATTGAAATGATGAAGAAACTTTACAGTATATACTATAAAATTAAAAAAATGTGCTTAGACTGTTTATCATTGGAGTTGAAGCCACAGCAAAAGACTTGAATATTGAAAATGTCAAATCATGGTTACTTCAGCAACAACCTGGAAGTGATCACTGAGCAATGAGAGTCTCTAATATAAGATTGTTGAACCAACAAGGACAAGTACAAAGGAAGACAGAGTAACAAAACCATTTGAACCTAGTTGCAGGAAATAACTGCAAAAGCCAGGAAAATGAACCAGGGAGTGCAAGAAGAGTTAAGCTGACCAAGAGCAGAAAATGAAGTTCAAATTTATTACCAGAGCTTACACACTTGCCAGAGAACCTTGCAGTGCCAATGCAGGCACAGGTGACTCAATGAAATGCTCTATCTGCTTTGCAGCTTACCAGGTATGTATGAGCTGCTCATATTTCATCAAATTGCAAAGATGATCATTTGACTTTGGAATATGTCACAGGATGGCTTTCTGCAGAATCCGGACACAAACACCATGCCAAAAAGATCAATGATAATGTCTTATCCAGCTCAGAATGTATACCTGCAGCAAGAGAAATAAATAGTGCCTAAAGAAATCAGGTTGCTGCAAATACTGCAAGATGTCAGGACCTTGGAATCTTCATGTCAGCTACTGCTAATGGAATTATACAACTAGACTTGAGAGGTCCCCTGGAGAAAAAGAGCAAAACTGCCTGATATACTTTGTGTACCAGGAGTAGCCAACAACTCACTCTCAATGTGTAATACAACTACTCAAAAGCTGAAATTGGCTATTACTGGGCTCCACTACCCAATATAAGTGAGACTGGATAAATGTTAGTGTAAGAAGTAATGACTTTAATATGCACTAGTCTGACTGCAATATCATTGTACTTCAGTATGTCAACATACTACAACTAATGAAACTGGCTGATTGACATGATATAAAGTGCCAGGACAGTTTGAGCAACAGAAATGAGCCAATCACTGAAATATTCACTTGGTTTTGGCCTTTATCACTCATTCACAACTAAAACTGAGTGTCCTTAAGAGATACACATATTGCAGGCAAGCTAGGCAGTGCTTCATAAGTGCAGGAGGCATTAATACCACCAGAATAATAGATATTGCTCATTCAAACATACTTTGGTCCTTGTGACCAGTGTATTTTGTAGCCAAGAGATAGTGTAAGAAGTTGTTAAGCACATCACAAGATACACATGAGCATATGACCTAAAAGTTGGAATATGGTTCAGGAGACATATGATAGAAAAACAAACTGAGTGCAGATTGAAGGTGCTACAAGGTGATAATGGTAGGAAATAATGTTCACAGAAGCTAGCAATGCACTGATCCACTACTGTTCCACTGCAACAGACTACTGATTCATGTATTCTACAGCACAGCAGGGTGGCAGAAATATACTCACAGAGCAACAATAGAAATAGGAAGATCTATGCTCCATGCTAGAAAAGTTAACCACAGGTTTTGGAGTGAAAACAATGCATATGTGTATAAACTCAGAAAAACATATACAGGCAAGAAACTAGACCTCCAGCACTGAAGGATCTTTAACAGTGAGATTACTATTACATCCCTGACAAAACACACTCAAAACTGAAATCAGCAAGTAGAAATGAGTTATATCTGGGGTATTGTGTGGACTCTGAAGGGTACAGAGTATATGATGGCAATACTTTAAAGCTGATCAAGAGCCAAGATGGTGGTCCTGTGGCCATCTGCTAGATGCTTTAATCCCTACTGATGAAGATATTTACAGCATCATAACTGATTGAATCATACTTTATACATCCATTTCTCTCTGATATAGGTCTGCTGATTCATCTGCTGACCAACACTGTTAAATTTGATAGATAATACTGATATACAGATAGCCTGAACATAAATCTAGTTCTATTGGCAAGAAATGATTTAACCTCTACATTCAAGTGATGGAACATAGCTTTCTTCTCTACTAAGGCTGAGAGGGTTCTCCTGAATCTCCATTCTAGTGATACCAGTAAACAGATGGTTCAGCAATGCTAGTAGGTCTTGCAAGCTTGAGTCCATTGTTATGAGTTAAATCATGTTAGATATTCTGTTTTTTGACTGCTAGTTGGTAAGGTGCAAATGGACACTTGCTTATGATCTTGAATGGTCCTATCCATTGCAGCTCAAACCTCTTCTGAGGGCAGTTTTGCAGCAAAGCAATGTTCCCAACTGTCAATGCTTCTGGTGATTCAGTCTTTGCAAATCTCTAATTCAGCTTTGCTGCACTGTTATATATATTTTAGCCTGAGCCTACTGACACTGTTGTTCCAGTCTTTTGAGCTTACTAAGCTGACTAAGCTCATCTTCCATTCTGTCAGTGAGTTTTAGTTATATGAGCTTTGCTGCAATCCTTGGTTCACATCCATAAACTAAGTAAATAGCAACTACTTGGTTATGTTGTGCTCCCTTACTCTGCCAGCAAACAGTACTTTATCAATATACTAGTCCCATCTACCTACAGCTTCATTTCATACTTGGTCATCATTTTTTCCCAATAGTCCAGTAAATCATTCTGCAGCTCCATTGGTGCTAGGGTAATATGCCATAGTTTTAAAATGTTTGATTTGCTGCATTTCCAGGTATTCTGCCATGTTTTTGCCATAGAGTTTGCTCCTGTATTGGATAAGAATTCTATATGGTATATAAGCTTTATCAGCATCTTATGGAAATTAAACTTGCAACTTCTCATTTGCTGGCTACCAGTGCAGCTCTTGTCTCTGGCCATGTGGTGGCAGGGTCAATTGCTACTGGGATCCACTGATTGCATTTCCTAGTAATGGGTAGTCTTCTAGCAGAGCTGATTTCCCATCTCTCAAATGCTCTCACAGGCCCCAAGGGAAAGAGTTCAGCAATTATCTGTGGTAAATGTTGATTAATTTGACCACTTGGTCATGTTTCCACTAGCTTGTCAATGAATTGTTTATTCTGGGCCACCATGCTCTAGCTTTCTCAAGTCTTCAGATTCCTTAAGTTCCAAGATGTTTACTTTGTGTAGCTTGTGTATTGACTCCAGGCATGCAACTTAGGGGCAATTGGCAATAGGGCTTCCATCAGCAATAGGTAATAGGGCATCTGTCATCAATATGGTTGAGTGTTTCATCCTGTGCTACAAACCTGCTGGCTTCATCCTGGATAATCTTCATGGTATCTTCATCCATCTCCTTAGGAATGGCTTGATCCTCCAAGTCCTCTGTGATTAAATGCAGCAAGCTGCTTCATGCATCATGCTGAGCTGTGCAACTTGTTGAAGTCATGATAAGGTGTCAGCAAGCATATTATTTTACCCAGGGCAGTAGTCATTCCCCAGGTCAGGTTGCTGAATGTATCCATCCCATCTTGTCAATCTGCTGGATAATAGACTTGTTCCATCATTGCAGCTGATCATTGTGCCCAATAGTACCATAGCATGCAACACAGGGCCTGATCATGCCACAGAGTGCCAGATGGTGCCATACAGTGCCAATTTGGGATCAAAATTGACATGCATATGACCCTAAAATATCAAATTAATAACAAAATATACAGCACTTTCTAGTACAATGATCAATGGTGCAATGGAACAAGTCTAGTACATTCTACATCTTTATATACTCCACTGAGGCATGATCAGTCTTCAGAGTACAGTTGACTCCTTTGATGCAGCTTCTCCATGTCCTCAAGTGGTAAATTATGGCATGCATCTTCTACTGTTACAAGTCTTGATTTGAGAGTTGCAGGGCAATAGGGAGTTTAGCTAGTATTGTATTCACTAAAACTTGAACTGATTTTCATTGAAGTTCCAGCAGCTCCTTGTATACACCATGCCAGCTCAATTGCTCACTAATTGTACTTCATAATGTAGCTTGTGGCTGATGACCAGTTTGATTGCCTCATCATCACCTAATTAGACTCTGCTTAATATCTGTTTCTGTATGAAAAGGATCAGCTGATACATCTGCTGACTAATACTACTGATTTGATAGATAACACTGATTTACTGACAGGCTAAGCATAAAACCAGTTTATTTGACTAAAAACTCATCTAACTTAAACATTCAAGTGTATCATAACATCTACAACTCTTAAGTGGTTGCCTAAGTAATAGTTCTTTTATACTTTGTACAAACATTTGTCAGTTGATTTCTTGGCCAAACCTACAAAGATATTGTCTTCAGCTTCCCTTACTGTGGAAGAGTTCTGGAAGTATATATACAAGTATGACTTTTTGGCTTGAATCTGTCATGTAGTATACAACATATAGGATAAGAATGACCTTGATCATTTGAGCTGTCATATGTATCTAAAGTGATCTCGTGCACTATATAAGAATCTAGTCTCTTCCATAATGGTATTAATCCTGTTATACTATAGACTAGATGCCGGACTGTATTGTACCAGCAAAATTTTGAGTCTGCATATATCATAGGTATTTGAATCACAGTCTTAATGATTAAGTTGATGCAGCTTTTAGTCAACTTGCATATTACTCAAGCTTAGTGTGTCTGTATAGCAATGCTGACCTTCCAATTAGTTGCTTTAGTTGGCAGATATGTAGCAGGCAGAATGTGTTGCAATTAATAAATTTTATTAGAGAACAATGCTACTACCACCTAAAACAATAGCTGTAGGTTCAACTAGGAGCAGCCATAGTCTGCACCTAGTCAGGCAATTTATAAACCTGCAGCTACTTGATCCCTAGTAAAACTCAGTACTTGTTAAATAGGTACAAAATTTCCCAGGCACCCATTTCTCTAATTCCTGACGGTTTTAGTACCTGCACTGCTAGAAGGAGCATTAACCACAAACCCCTTTTGTAAGAAAGGGGAGACCTTGCTTAAGTTGTTAAGAATTGAAAAATGCTAGGCAGAAAATAAATCTCAAACATGACTACAACAAAGGTTAGGATTACCTAGACACACATGAATATATTGACAGTATATATACAAGTACAAGTGTCCACTTAGGCAAACTGGAAAATTAGACCCCATGATTTGCTTGGATATGTTTAGAAAGATTGCTGGAAAGTACTTAAGAAATACTTGTTTAGGATCTTTGACCAGAAAAAAGACTTCAAGATTTCCTTTGACTCTAACCCAGTAGTGTGCAGGGCCAGAAAGCATCTCATGACAATATAAAAGAGCAAAAAATCTTATAACAAAGACATTGGGAGGCTGCATATATTGAAATAGATGCTATGCAAGTGATTACCTCATCAAGGGTGGCATGAATACATGTTGCTCCCATTTGTACTCAGAGTAGGAATTAACTCAGGAACATAAAAATCAGCATTAGTTCTAACAAATGATGGAAACTACGCCTGGCTAGCCTTCTTACTCATAGAATAACCACTGCAACTTATGGTGGTAGTAAGGACTTACAAACCTATAACATTGGGATCCACAGGCTTAACCTTGTATCTGGGAAATTATAGTTTTGGATAATGATCCAATAATTAAAGCAGTGCTCATGCCCCTTAGATACAGATTAAGAGCCAGACATTCTATTTACCCCTGCTAGACTGGCTTTTGGCTTGCTCAAACTCACTGAGCATTAATCAGGACTGCTTGCAATGTTACAACTCAGCAGTGGCCTTAAAGAAATTATACAATTGTGATTCTTGGTAGTGCTATAGGATGCCATCTCCACCCAGCTCTTTGTAGAGTCCAGGCCCATTTGATGGAGTAATTAGATACTTATGAAGATGAGCTTATGAGAGTACCACCAGTTACAAACCTTTAAGAAGATCTTTGAATTATGCCTTATATCACGGCTATTACATATATTTTACATAAATATGCTTGGTTGCTAGCAATTTGGCCATAAAAACCTCATGAATAACTGTAAATTACAATTAAGTACACTGCTAGTGTATTCCTTCTTCCTGATGGAATGTAGTCCGCTTATAGGTGTGTTCTGGTTCCTGTTATTGTAAACTCCCTATCAGAAAATGTAAAACTCAGCTACAGTATAGGAGCTACACAGCTCACTTTGATGAAGTTGTCTTAATAAGACTAGTTGTTTGTTGCATCCACACAGCTATGAGCTAATCTACTATTTACCCATGTAATGTGGTGGCTTAACCTCACAATGCCAAGATTAAATAAGTTTGCATATGCACATCAGTGTTTTCTAATTCTTGCATACTCTCCTTTTTATGGCAATTTATTACATACACAGCAAACTTGAATAAGGTTAAGCTATGTCTCTCTCTGATAGTGTGAACTCAATGTAGTCTTGTCCATGGGCAAGTTGCCTGAAACTCAGGAATATATTGCTATTATTTCACTTTTATTCAATATTGATGCAGGTTGAAGATGGTCTTGTATTTGAAACATTGCCCCAGCCATCAGCAAGATAGCTGGCTTCTCTGCACACACTGAATTGAATTGCCCTCAGATGTGTAAGATCTAGATGATTCACCCCATAACTTGAACACATTGATATTATTACTATCAAAACACTAACACTGACAACATCATATTCCCTCAGAGAGAATGTACAGAAGCCAGTATGCAAGTGCAGCAAAGTTTGCAAGCCTTAAGCCACCAGCCAAAGTATGGAATTAGTGAGAAACCAGAGAAGCTTGAAATTGAAAGTATCTGCTGGAGTAAAATCTTTCCACTGGGGGGCAATACACTTGCTGGCCAACAATGTCCCTACACCAATGACCAAGTTGTGAATAGGGCAGTTGAGCTTAAGTGAGTCCTTCAGGATACCAGTGATATTTGAGAGAATTTGCAAGATATCACACAATATCAGCTAACCAATGTACTTCTCACAGGCTCCAATCAATACTCATGTGCATATGCAATTATACAATTGCAAGCACTGAATGAATTGGATATGTACTTATTCAAGTAGCCTTCTGAAGCCATTTCTACTAAGAGTACATTGGAAGCTATGGGAGTCATATGTGGATATTGTAGAAATATTTGTCCAGAAGTAGATTTCCAATACCAACTAGAAGCATCTATAGCTGTTGTGTAGTAGTTTGTGGCAGAACTGGAGTGGCTAGACGGCAAGCATAAAGCTGAGCACATAAATCTCTGCTGTTACTATATTCATGCACTACTCCATCTTTTATGGTGTGCAGTGAGTTTTGGGCCTTGCTTCACCTATTTGGAGGTTCATATGGAGCAGACATGTAGGGAGATAGGATGACAAGTCAAGTTGCAGGTACTGTCATGTCCCAATCTCATCACAAATACTACTTTCAAGTATGTCATGGATGTGATGAGTTAGCACATGAAGGACAGCCAGGAAGAGCCAAAAATACTGAGGACAGATGTACACATAAATACACCTATGCCTATGGCATTAAGTAGCTAAGCAGCCCTAATGCTTTGGTAATCAGTTAAGTGATGCATGGTTGGTTTGGACACAACAAGCAACTAATTTTCATCAGGACACCTTTAACAAAGTATGCCAGGTTGCTCCTAATCACAAGGTAATTTCTACACTGTTTCATATGGATTTAACTCAAAGAAGAGCCAGAGCACACATAAAAGGGGGACTAGAAGCAAGCAGGGAGAAGAAATATACTGTGGCCTCCTCATGAGCCCATTACAAGCAGGGCTGAAAGCTCTAAACAAGCATTGAGGTGACATAAGGTAGCTGGAAGAGTGCCAATGAGGGACAACAGGCAGACACAGATGCACCAGCACAACTTTTATCAAGAAAAGGGCGCAGTTCCACTCAATGTGCACTCAGTCACCTGGCAATGATAAGAACCGGTTGCTACCTCAATGGCCTGTCACAGTGTGGGCTGAGAGCTGAAAACAAGCCGGAAAGAAGCATCAGGTTGCCCACAGAGTCCCAGCAAGGGACCAACAGGCCAAAACAGATGCATCAGCACAACATTTAGCAAGGTGAAAATGTAGTTCAATTAAAGAAGCACTCAGATAAAGTGATAGTGAAAGACCTGGCAATGATAAAGGATAAGGTTACACAAAAACATCTGTCCTGCTGTAAAAACTTGTAATTCCATCTAAGTATTCACCTAACTTAGTCACCTAGATCATTACCTTCAAATCCTAAAGAATACTAACCAAATTCTTTGTTGGGATTTACCTAAAATATTTTCACCAAAATACCAGGCCCCAGAACATGAGAATTCTCAAAGTTGTCAAAACAGCCCCAAACTTTGCACACATTCTCTTGGGAACTTCCTTAACCTGTTCTACAAGTTTGGTATACTAAGACTTAATTATGGTATAAATACTGCTTTACATTTAATAACTCATTAAGTGATAGCCACATAATCTACTTATCCTCCCAAATAACTTCCAATATCTTCAAGACTCTTACAATGGGTTATGAGTCCAAAGCTATCACTCTCTGCAAAGTCTACTACTGCTATTACTGGAACTTCTCTCTCTGCTGAAAAGTTGAATGGATCTAACTATCAAGTGTGAAAGGTGAAGATGAAGATGCTGCTACAAGAAAGAGGACTCTGGGATATTGTCATGGGAGAAGAATGCCCTCCTAAAAACATGGGAGAGGAAGCCTTAAAGTACCAGAAGAAAGAACAAAGTGTTCTTAACTGCATTTGCCTTAATGTTAAAGACAAATTGCTAATTCAATGCTCAAGAGCAAAAACAGCAAAAAATGCCTAGAAGACATTAGAAGACCCCTATCAGTCATGTTCAGCTGCTAAGAAAATGTATCTGTGACAGGAATTCTTTACTGCAAAGATGTTGCCAGGAGAAGAAATGAAAAATCTAATTAGCAGAATTACCTTGCTGCTGGATGAAATGGAATCTGTGGGCATACCAACTACTGATGAGGATGCAATAGTTACCATCCTGAATAACCTGACAGACAAGTATCAGGGCCTTGTATCAGCCCTAGAGTCCAGAACTGAAGATTTGACCTTAAATTACATTTATGGAAGGCTCCTAGAAGAAGAATTAAGAAAATTAAGTGCAAATAAGAAGGAAGAAGAAAATGCTTTAATAAGCAATGATAACCAACAAAGGAGGTCTCAACGCGTCAAGGCGCGCCTGCATGTGCCGTTTTGCCTGACCATCAGCAAGTTACTTCTGGTGAACTGACTGATGATGACCAACGTGAAGTGCCTCAACCACCGGAGCCCTTGGCAAGTAAAAGAACGCGTCAGTGCATGGCACTACAGGCCGGTTCAGTTGGTTCAGTCAGAGCAATTCAGCGCGGCCAAGCTGCAGCATTGCACTCATCAACTAGGAGGCAAAATACTGACTACAAATACACAAGTAGCCAAGATGATAGTCAGCCAGGAAGTAGTATAGGTGTGCAAAGTGAGTCACTACCAAATGCTTCAGTAGTAATCCCTGTGAGAAAAAAACCCGGGAGAAGATGATGCAATTGCTTTGAATTGCTCACATTTGTAATGATCCCACCAACCCTTTTTTTTTGCAATCCAAATTGAGCCATCACAAATCAGTGATCATCAAATTTTTGATATAAGTAATATCAAGGTCGTCTCACATTTGAGACAGAACCCCTATAAATAAACACCCTGCATATATATACATCATCTGTAATACCAGTGCAGCTATTGGATCTGTTTTGCACCTGCACAATTGCTTGCATGCTAGCTATGACACCTTGTCCCATCACTAGGATCAGGGATTTACTTGCTCAATGGGCAAAATGGGATATTTGATGGCAAATCAGGTAGCTTTTTCTGTAGTCAATGAGCCTATTGGGGGCTGCCAGCTTCAGGATACTTTTGGACCAATTAATCACTGAGATACCGTCCAATTGGAGTGAGGGTAACCAAAATGGTAAGTATCAGTATAGTTTATAGTGTGATACACATTTATTTCCATTTACATTAAAGAAACATATCCAAATACCGGATTTTACCTGCCATTATAGCGGTATCCAATCCCGCACGTGATGCATACATTACAAGTTGGCGCAATCATCTGCGCCAACCTCATTGTGTCAGATTGTGCCATAGTGTGCAAGATTGTCCTGCATAGTGCAAAATTGTCCAAGAACAATCCTGCCTTCTGGTAGCTATAATATCACGCCCAATCGTTCTTTGCAACCGCGGATTGCGCTGTGCGCTCTGGCGCGGTACAATGGAACAAGTCTTATGTACCAGAAATAGCCAAAAACATACTATTTGTAAGCAAAGCCACAGCAGAAGGACTCAGCTTCAGCTTTGAGAATTCTGGATGCAAGATCACTGATCAAAATGGTGCCAATACTGCTTTGGGTATCAGAGATCAGAATCTATACAAGTTGAACTGTATTCCAACATATCTAAAAGCCAATATAAGTAACTTAAATGTAGAAACACCAATGCTTTGGCACAGGAAATTTTGGCACATCAATTTTGTTTATCTGCGCAAAGTGATCAAAGATCAGCTAATTTCTGGAGTAAAACTTAATCCCCCAGCTAGTTTGGAGCACTGTGAAGCCTGCATATATGGGAAACAAGCCAGAAACTGCTCAAGAGCTCTGGGTTGATCAAAACTAAGAGAAAATTAGATCTAATTCACTCAGATCTGTGTGGACCGATGCAAAATTTATCCTTAGGCAGGATGAAGTATTTAATCACTTTTATTGATGATTATACAAGATGCACATGGGTCTACTTCATGGAGAGAAAGGTACAAGCTCTGTCTAAGTTCAGGGAGCTCAAAGTCATGGTGGAGAGAGAAACTGGTGAAAAAATCAAGAAAATACTCTCTGACAATGGTGGAGAATATACCTCAAAACTTTTCATCCACTTCTGCAAAATTCATGGGATAAAGCAAGAGACTACTGTACTATACACCGCACAGCAAAATGGAGTAGCAGAACGTGCTAACAGATCAATAGTTGATATGGCACAATCTATGATCCATGAATAAAGATTATCTTTTGATTTTTGGGTGGAATCAGTTGCCACTGCTGTATATCTTAAAAGTGGAGTTATAACAGAATACTTTGTGATTCTACTCCATTTGAAACATGGTATGAATACAGACCAAATGCAGAACATCTAAGAATACTAGAGTGTACAGCATATGCCAAGAAACTGTCCAGAAATCAGTCAGAATTTGAGCCAGAAAGTGTAAATTGCATATTTTTGGGTTACTGCAATGAGAGTAAAGCATAAAGACTCTACAATACCAAAGCAAAGAAGCTAATCAAGTCCAGGGATGTGCTGTTTGATGAAAATTCAAAATTATCCCAAAAAATGACATCAGATGATGACAAAAATCTGATTTCAAGTCCACCAATTGTCAGTATTGAATCAGAGCAAAACAATGATGATTTTTCACTCCAGAGGACTCTACAACCGTGGTTCAGCCTGGAGAAGTGCCCAGGAATATCCCAGAAGTGATCATTCCAGTATCAAATGCCTGGAGATCCAAATTTGCACAAGAAATAGCACATATTACTATATCAATGTGGGTACAAACTTAGCCTATGCCTATTCAGTCCATATTGATGAGCACCAGACTGTCAAAGAGGTCCTAAATAGCTCTCAGACAAAGTTTTTGAGCTCTGCAATGACTGAGGAATATCAGGCCTTGATGGAAAATCGAACTTGGGACTTAGTCAAATTACCAATCAACCAAAAATCAATTGGATGCAGATGAGTCTTCAAGACAAAACACAAGGCTGATGGTACAATTGAGAGATCCAAAGCAAGACTTGTGGCCAAAAGATACTGTCAAACAAAAGGACTTGACTATACTGAGACCTTTGCACCGGTAGCCAAGTTTAATTCCATCAGATTAATATTGGCTATTGCAGCCAAGTATAAGTTTTTTATTCAACAAATGGATGTGAAAACTGCATTTTTAAGTGAAGAACTTAATGAGGACATGTATATGGACCAGTCTGATGGGTTTGCTGACCAAAATAACCCCTATTTGGTCTGCAAGCTTAAAAAGTCACTATATGGTCTCAAACAATCATCAAGAGCTCGGAATTGCAAGATAGATTCTTATTTGGAATCTTTGAGTTTCAAAAGGAGTAATCCTGACTATAGTATATACTATAAGCCAAATAGAGCAAATCCAGTTCTACTAGTTCTATATGTGGATGATCTTATTATAGCTACCAATAACCTAGAAACATTGGAAGAGATTAAATCCAGCCTATCTAAGGAGTTCAAGATATCCAATCTAGGAGACCTTAGTTACTACTTAGGGATTAAGTTCTCCATAGACAGAAGTACCCAGACTGTTACCCTAAGCCAATCCAAGTATATTCAAGATATACTAAAGAAGTACAAAATGGAAGACTGTAAACTGGCAGCTACCCCAATGGAGACAAACCTTAACTTGGTCAAAACTTAACCAAATCAAGAGAGCCTGGTGCCATCTGGAAGCCATGACTTTCCTTATCAATCTATAGTTGGCAGTCTGATGTATATTATGCTTGGAACATGTCCAGATATCTCATATTCAGTGGGAGGTGTCAGCCAACATAATCAGAACTATGGATCTGATCATATTGCAGCAGTTAAGCAGATTTTTAGATATCTAAAAGGAACTGCTGATATCTGCTTAAGATACACTTAGAAGGACTCAGAACAGGATCTTGTGGGATACTCTGATGCTAATTGGGGACAAAATTTGGTAGAGAGAAGATTTACCACAGGATACACCTTTCTTTACTGTAAGGGAGCAATTTCATGGAACTCAATGTTGTATCCAAGAGAAAAGTGTTATAAAACTCTGAACAAGTTAACTGAACCTAAGTGACAACTAAGTGCAGAATCTTAGAATTGTCAAGAGTGACAGAAATATTAGCAGAGAGGTTCTGGTCAAATATTGGTCTTATGTATAGCTGAGTTGGGCTATAAAGGCAACAGAGTAGGTTTGCTATGCAGGCTAGGCTTGGTGTTCTTGAGAGTGCTAGAAATGCTAAGCTTGGGTTGAAACTAGAATGGATTTATTGAACTCTTAGTTTTGTTGAGATACACACTAAACCAAAAGGTTCAGTAAAGTTTATATATACTTTTCTGATTGAGTTGCATTAGTAAGCGCCAAGAGACTGGACTAATTGAAATCTGCTGGGGTGTTGATAGGTGCATAAGATAAATGAAAAATTGCATCATTTATCAGCTGATGTCTTGGCAACTACTAAGTGGTTGGATAAATCTTAGAAGACCAATCACTTGGAAATGCTTAGCAGATCAGTTGAGGATGTAATGACCACATGATAATTGATTAGGTGTGACAGCTAAAATAGATTCTGAGAAGTGATAAAATAAACCATAACAGGGATTAGTTATGTTTTGGTTAGGGAAAATCAGTTAGGGTACTAGATTTTCTTACAAAGTGAAACTGGCCAAGTTTTAAATGTCAATGCACAACACTCAAGAAAGCAACCAACTGCAGCACTTTCTACCACAGAGGCAGAGTACATGGCAGCCTGTGAAGCTACAAAAGAAGCAATGTGGTTAAGGATAATCAAGGATGTATACAATTAGGTAGAAATCCAACTTTTCATGCTAGAACTAAGCACATAGATATTAGACATCATTTCATACATGAAGCTATAGAGAATAACTTAGTTAGCTTAGTTTACTGTCCTTCAGATGAAATGATTGCAGACATATTTACCAAACCATTAGCTAGAGACAAGTTTGAATATCATAGGTCAAAATTAGGGCTAGTCAGTATGAACATTTAGCTGAGTGGGAGTGTTGTAATAATTTGTATTTCCACCTAAATATTCATCTAACTTAGTCACTTAGATCATTACCCTCAAATCCCAGAGAATACTGACCAAATTCCTTGTTGGGATTTACTTCAAATATTCTCACCAAAATACCAGGTACCCAGAACATGAAAATTTGATAAGTTGTCCAAACAGCCCCAAACCTTACACACATGTTCTTGGGACCTTTCGTAACCTATTCTACATGTTGGTAATGCCAAGACCAGGTAAAAGTATAAATACTACTTTTACATTCAATCAATCATTAAGTGAAAACCACATAATCTACTTGTCCTCCAAATCAGTTCCAATATCTCCAAGACTCTTACAACACTTCTGAAGCAATTACTACACAGAGTACACTGAAAGCATTGGAAATCATATGTGGACATTGTAGGAGTTTTTATCCAGAAGCAGATCACTAGTACCAGTTTGGTGCATCTAGAGCATTTATGCAAGGAATTTGTGACAGAATTTGGGTAGCTATACTACAAGCATAAAGCTGAACTGTAGATTGCTGCTGCCACTGCATCCATTCTCTACTCAGTCTTGCTTAGTACTCAGTAGGTTTTTTGGGGAATCTGAGGTGCAATTTTTCCCAACAGTTTTTATATGGTGTCCTGATGGCACCAATATCACTTGGTCACCTGATTTAAACTTTCTGATAGCCTTTTGATAGGATTATCCCAGTTTTTTCTTACAGGGATAGATTAAGCAACTGCTGCTCATTAATTTAATGACCCAATGAAAACTCTTGAAGTTAGATTTGATTGGATCTTTAGCTGGTATTCAGCAGCCATTCTGATGGTATTTCTGCTACAACCTTTTGGTTGCAATTTTTGGTAGAAATAAAGGGCAGCTGATTACAAAATTTGGTATGGATGCTAGTTGACCTAGTCTCCCCCTTGACAGAATGTCTGCCTGACTGCTATGAGACTAGTACCTGAGATATTAGGAGTTGTCACTGTTGGGAATGTTGGAATTCACTGGATATTAGGTTGGTATTCTGCTGGCGTTTATTCATTTTTTTCTGGGGGTGAATGTACAAGTGATATTTATACTTCTACATGGTATTGGCAAAACAAACACATGGAATGTGCTTAGGATAGTCCCAAGAGCATGTGTGCAAAGCCTGAGCACTTTGTGCTGTAGGAGTTCTAGAGATATTGGAAGTGATTGGGAGAGCAAGTGTATTATACAGTATTCACTTAATGACTTGTTGAATGTGAAAGTAGCATTTATATTCTTATATGATGTTGGCAAAACAAAACTGTAGAGTATGTTTGGGAAGATCCCAAGAACATGTGTGCAAAGTCTGGGGCTGTTTGGGCAACTTATCAATATTTCATGTTCTGGGTACCTGATGCTTGGGTGAGCATATTCCAGGTAAATCCCAACAAGGAACATGGGCAGTTTTCTCTAAGATTTGTAGTATGATCTAGTGACTAAGTGATATTTAGTGGATACGATACACATTTGACTTGAGATATGTCTGATCTTGGAATATCTCAGCAAAATACAAGAAATTTGGGCAGAACTCTCTAAGATTTGTAGACTATGATCTTAGTGAGCAGGAACGAATGTGGAGCCAAACCAGCCACTTGCGACTCGAGTAGGGATACCAGCGAAGAGAGCTGGGGGATCCCGGTCTGGCAGATTTTCATTGGATGGGGGGCCAAGGCGAAGCGACCCTAGCCCGCTCACTGACCTGTGGTCCTCAATTAACCGGTCGTCCCTGATGAAGGGAAATCTGCCACTGGAGGAGGTTAGGGATCGTGGGATGAACCAGAGATGCAACGGTAGATGAACCAGAGATGCAACGGTAGATGACGTACACTATGGTCGATCAGGGGGAGATCCACCAGTTGACACAAGTCCGGGAAAAGCAGTTGTGACATCAATCCTGCAGGGAGCAAGGGCACAAGGGACACATCATCGCTGTTGTCGTCACCATCACCCAACCACCACCGGTGTCGCGTCTATATACATGACGCAAGTTGGATCCATTGGGCAGGTGGCCGACTTCGAATCACTCATACCTCCGACAATGAGAGTGGGATATACGTCACGGGAAGAAAACCGGATGACTAGGTGGGAATCAAGGGCGACGTCGATGTAAGTACGGATGAGTGGGTTCGATTCTCCTGCCCACATGGGTATATATACGGCCGGAGATCCGCCGGACACCCCAAGCAACCATGAACTCCCAACAACTCGGACAGGAACCCAACAGCTCGGTCGTCTCTCACGGAAGACCCAAGCACGACGACAGCCAGGCGGAATTGGAGAGGAGCGAACGAGGAGAGGCGTGGCAGAACACCGACCAGCGGGTATTTACCGACCGGAACGACCAGAAAGGGGTGGTGGGCAAGCTGGAGAAGGACTTCGAGAAGGAGCTCAAGAAATCCGGCAAGGACTGATGGCGCCACACCAATGTAAACCCACTCCAATGTACATTAATAAACTCCATTTTCCCTCTGGGAACGTTTGGCACAGCTTACTGTTAGCCTTGGCATCGAGGATGATATTACCAAACTCGGCATTAATGAAAAATCGTTGATTGTGATCATTCCATCAGAAGGGCAATGTTTGGCGTTGATATGAAGGCCGACAGGCTACCGGACGCTAGCCCCACCTTTGTTCAGGGGAGACCCCCCGCTGGACGGGGTCATTTAATCAATGGCATTGGCGAGTTCAGCAAGCCATTCAATCTACTCCACGGAAGGGGATTCTCCGGGATGGACGAATGATTTCATCCATAATCCCTGAGCAAAATTCCGATGTAATCAATGGTAATCTTATGTCACGCACAACCAATGAGCATGTAGGCTCACCGGGCAATATTTAGGTTTCGGTGAGTAGCGAACACAAGGTATACATACGCTTGCTTCCGACCTTCCAACTAGCTTCCCTCAACACCCTGCCTTCACCGATGACTTTAATAAAAGAATACAGATTCACCACCAACTGCACCCTAGAGGAGTACAAAATCGCGCAGCTGTACTCAGTCGCCGAGGCTTCCAAGGCCGAAACGGGCGGTGGTGAAGGGGTGGAGGTGTTGAAAAATGAACCCTACGTTGACGAGGCGGGGAACAAAGGCCAGTACACGCACAAGATTTATCATCTCTCGAGGTAAAGTGCCGTATCCCAGAAGCTCTTGGTGGGTCTGAGACTAACCCGACATTCAAGTAAGGTCCCCGGGTGGGTCCGTGCACTTGCACCAGCCGGAGCCTTGATCCTCGAGGAGAAGGCATGGAACGCTTATCCGTACTGCAAAACAGGTACCTATCCCATCGGGGTCAGCTTGGTTGCCTAGCAAAAAGACTAACCTTCCCCTTCAACCGTAGTCGTCACAGTGGGTATACTTCGCGGCCGAATCTCGTGTGCTCCGCTAACCTTTCACTTCTTGTCAATAGAACGGATACATGAAAGAGAACTTCGAGCTCGTCACCGAGACCATGCACGTGGCAGACGATCGTGGTAACCTGGAGAACGTGAGTATCAGATAACTGCTCCCCTTTCATGTGCAGATACTGAAGTGGTTCACTTCGACCAGGCTGTACGCGCACCTCCCGAGGTATTGAAAAAGCGAGAGGTCGTGATCATGGACGCGGCCAAAGATAAGCTCGACAAAAACGACTACAATGCCGAGCAAGACCCCACGCTCTTCAAATCGCAGAAGACGGGGAGAGGCCCACTCACTGGCGACTGGATGGTAAGCAGGATGGACAGAATGAATAACCGACGGGTTCCACGACTAACGATCCCCCCCCAGAAAACCTGTGAACCGGTCATGACGGCTTACAAGCTGGTGACGGTCAAGTTCCAATGGTTCGGCCTGCAAGGCCGAGTGGAATCCTTTATTCATGGAGTAAGTGTCAACCGAATCGATCCACGTCCCCTCACGAATTCACCGAATACGGCTTTAGATCATGAAGAACCTCCTTCTGAAGTTCCATAAGCAGCTCTTCTGCCTGATGGATCAATGGTATGGCCTGACCATCGAAGATATTCGCAACATCGAGGAGCAGACGAAAGCCGAGTTGGACAGAGTAAGTTCGCCTGAGGGAATATGTCTGGTCGGCATGTACTAAATCACATTCACTTGGCACAACAGAAAAGAAAGGAAGAGGGGATCAGTGGCACCAGCCTCGCCTAGTCGCTCGCTTCCAACCGGATTTATACAAATAGGATATTCTAATGGGATGTGTACCCCGCCTAATTCAATCATGTATTTTATCCAAAATATAATCATACTTCAAACATCAAATACTTGTTTATCCAACACAATCCAAAATCGGTATAAGTAACCATGAGTAACACCAACCGACACTCTATACCAACGATCCATTTCGCCTATCTCGCGGGCTTAACAGGGCTGAGTTATTTTACAATGGGAGGGGAGGAATGTCAACGGCTAGAATACATTTCATGAGAACATTGGGGAGCATTAGGGGCAGGCGATTGAGGAGATCGCGATTCTGTGTGCGACGCTCCGCTTCTCGACAATTAGCAATCCAGCTTCGCTTTCCTCCTGCTCAGCAATGTTGCTTGGTCCAAGCTCAACTCAAATCCACTACCTGACTCTGCCCTACTAGTTGCGAAGTCGCGCTTGGTAGCGGCTGTTTCGGGTGCCAAGCTTGTGGAGGCCCCGGGGGTCAATTGACTCCTTCGCTGTGGCTTGTATCGGCCCGGTAACCCAGCATTTTGGAAGGCAGCATTGATGGTATTTATGTCCTCGCTGTTGGGACTGTTCTGCAGCACCTCCAAGAATCCTCTATGGTGGGCTGGGTTGGAAATGATCCCAGTCGCATGATGTCCCTGCACCGCATTCCGGAATCGGTATTTTGCTGCCTCCTCATCCTCCATTCGATGAACCGCATAGGACACGTCGATAGCCTCCTTGATGGAGATACTGGGGGTGACGGGTAGAGGCATAAGGTGGCGAGTTTTCCGCGGGATATTGGTTTGGTGATTTGCATCGATGGAACGTTCTTCATCCGAATCAGGCGGCACTGTGTCATGGGCACCACCGACGCCAGAATCCTCGGTCTTCTGATGAATTAGAAGCAGTATGAGCAAGAGATGTTTCACATACAGGGGGGAGGGGTTAACATGACACCCTACCTCTCCCTTAATCCATGGATGGCTGAAGAAGTCGGCGATCGTGTAACGAACCGAAGGGTCCACGGTCAACAGTTGGGAAACCAAATCCTTGGCTAGACCCGTGAAAAAGGAGGCCGTTTAGAAAGGGAAGGCTCTCTGGGGGCGATAGAGAAATACTGACCGCTCTCGGAGATATCATCCCACCACGGGGACAGGAAGGAAAAATGACCGATGGCCACTTTCTCGGTGAGCGCGTGAATCTCCTCGTCGTAGAAAGGAGGAAATCCACACAATCTAATAAACTCGGTCAGTCGAACGAAACGCCTGGCCGGTCCTTGATCTACTTACAGTGTGTAGAGCACGCATCCTAATGCCCACATGTCCACAGATTTGCTGTAGCGTTCGTCTCGGACTACCTCAGGAGCTGTATAGCCTAGTGTTGCCAGGTTAAGGATCGACATGATCGAGTGGTGGGGTAAAGGTATCTCGGGAAAGATGTAAAAGGATATCAGTTCCGCAGGGAGTCATTGTGTCGCTATTCCATACCACCTTGGATAGCCCGAAGTCGGCAATCTTCACCACGCCGATACCACCACCTCCGATTCCGTCAACGAAATCGCCTTCGTCCAGCTTCTCCTCATCCAACTCGATGGGTTCATCGGACATGGTATCTCTATACCTATAGGGTATCGCTTGAAATAGTAGATTTTCTGGTTTGATGTCTCTATATCAGGGTTTGGATGATGAGCATCTGTAAGATAGGCCATTGCCGCGGACTTGGTCTACCTGTGGATGACCCCCTTCTCATCGTGCAGATACTGGATTCCTCTGGCCACTTGAGTGATTACATGTCGGGCAAGGTCCTCAGAGAAATACGTGAGCTTGACGATTCTGTGGAAGAGCTCTCCCCCCTCCAGGAGCTCGAGGACGAGAAAGTAGAAATCCTTGGTCTCTTTGAAGTCCAAAAGCCTGGCTACATTGCAGTGGTTGATGTTGCGCATGATCGTCACCTCCTTCAGGATATTTCCTCTCTAAGCCCACCAACCGATCGATAAGTGTCCAGGACGCCATGTGGTAAAAGGCTGCGCTTACCTGGACCGCGTTGAGTTGGAATTTTCGCACCACCTTTACGGCCGCGAACCTTTGACACACCCTGTCAAATGCTTTGTAAACATCGCTGAAAGCCCCACTTTGGGGGAGTTAGTTTCATAGCGAGGCGACGGGGGAATAGGTAACCTTGCAAAACCCACTTACTCTCCCAGCTTTTCCAGTAGTTGGTATCTCTCCAATTCAGGGTACATTGAAATGTTGGGTTCAACAGCGAATTCGGTATCGCCGGACTCGGAAGAAACAGCGACCTTGCCATTATATGTGTCCGGGAATTCCCTCTCCGTGGTTCTCTGGGCAGCACGATCCCTTTTTGAGGAGAAGTGTGAATTCATTGGCTCGTGTCCTATACAAAACATGAATTTCCTCTCCGGAGGTATGGCATGCAAGTGCGGTCAAGGAAATACCAGCGACGGTGGACTTGAAGAAGTTTCTTATCTGCCTCATCATGGTGGTAAAGTTTCGTGGGTATCAAGAAGGCTAAGCGTCAGAGTGGAGGGGATGAAAGGATGTGAGGTGTTTCCACAATAGAAATGATCAATCGTAGGGCTGACTTGAGAAAACGTGTAGGCGAGGGGAAGCATCTAATGAACCATTGACAGCCTCCTAGGATCCATCATTTGCGCCGAGTAAACGTTCCAATCAGTTTCAGCAGTTGGCAAATTGAGTGACTTTTCCAAGTGACTGTCATTTAAATGGACAAGCTTAATTTATTGTGGATGCTGCTCTTGAAACGTACCCAACTTGCATTAATTTCACTTCATCTTCTTCCATTGGTTCTCCTGGGCTGTCGAGGGTCGCGCAACTGAGCCATTCAATTTCATTGACAGTATTTTTTAGGAATCGCGACCATGGCCCATGCAATATTGACTTAATTCTGACGGAAGAATGATGGCATGAACTGGGGTCCGACTCAAGGTCCTACTGTACTTCGGGTGATAATTAGATGATTCTGGCTGAGCAACAAATAAAACCGGTATTTTCAATCATCCGCATAAACCTGATGTTTATGCCCAAAAGTTAGCATAAAGTTAGTGATTTTGAGTAGTCTAGGGTTAGGGTTCAGGGCCTAATATGCCTAATTTAACCAGGAATTTAAACCTCGCTTAGGGAGAAACGATATGGGGTTATTCCACCAATCAGCAGGCCTCATGGACCGCGTTACCCAACACTCACTGAAACGAAAGCACCATCATGGACACAACATACCAGTTATCTGGGAAGATCTCTCATCCAGAATACACAGCAAACTTGATTCGATCTTGTAACCGAGGAAATGATCCGAATTGGATTCATGGGCAACGTGTCGATCGGTACGAATGGCTGGGCTGAGAACCAATTAAGGCAAAAAGTTCTCGACTATCGGAATACCGCACATTTATCAATTCGATCTTCTAGAAATTTGTACGTAATAACATTGAGTAGTTCCTATGTGGGTGACGAGGCAATTCTGATCGGATTACGAGATGCGTATAAATACCCGCCCCGCTGCACGGCTGTACTGCACACTACAAACATCTCTTTGTACTAAACTCTCTACTATGGCCATCAAAGTCGGTATCAACGGTTTCGGACGTATCGGTCGTCTTGTCTTCCGTGCCTCTTTTGAACGCGACGATATTGAGGTTGTTGCTATCAATGATCCTTTCATCGACATTGATTACATGGTTTACCTTACCAAGTACGACTCCACCCACGGTCGTTTCAAGGGTACTGTCGAACACAAGGGTGACAAGTTGATTGTCAACGGCAAGACTGTGTCCGTCTTCAACTCCTTCAAGCCCGAGGAGATCCAATGGGGATCTGCTGGAGCTGACTACGTAGTAGAATCCACCGGTGTATTCACCACCATCGATAAGGCCAAGGCCCATTTGACTGGTGGTGCCAAGAAGGTCATCATCTCTGCTCCTTCTGCTGATGCACCCATGTTTGTTGTCGGTGTCAATCTTGACAAATACGACCCCAGCATGAAGGTCATCTCCAACGCTTCCTGCACCACCAATTGCCTTGCCCCTCTCGCCAAGGTGATCAACGATAAGTTCGGCATTATCGAAGGTCTCATGACCACCGCCCACGCTACCACTGCCACCCAGAAGACCGTTGACGGACCTTCCGGCAAGGACTGGAGATCTGGTCGTGGTGCTGGTCAAAACATCATTCCTGCCTCCACTGGTGCTGCCAAGGCTGTTGGTAAGGTCATTCCTGAATTGAACGGAAAGCTTACTGGTATGGCCCTTCGTGTCCCCACCCCTGATGTCTCGGTCGTTGATTTGACTGTGCGTCTCGAGAAGGGTGCCAGCTATGACGAAATCAAGAAGGCCATCAAGGCCGCCTCTGAGGGAGAGCTCAAGGGAGTTCTCGGCTACACCGAAGATGAGGTTGTCTCTGAGGATTTCACCAGCGACACTCACTCCTCCATTTTCGACGCCAAGGCCGGTATTGCTTTGAACGCCAACTTTGTCAAGCTCATTTCCTGGTACGATAACGAATACGGTTACTCCAACCGTGTTCTCGACCTCATTGCCTACGCTGCTAAGAAGGACGGTGCCGCCTAAATGTACATTTCTCTCGCCCTGTCTATTTTAACCCAATAAATGTGAAATTTGTTAAAATCCACTTACTTTCAATCTTCCGTTGCTTAGTGTGTGTGTGTGTGTGTGTGTGTGTGTGTGTATATAAAGAAACTGGAAAAATAATTAAGGAGAGGCACTTGCCAAATTTAACATATGCTCATTTCAATCACTTCTCGGATTTAAAAGGATGCATTCAATCACAAAGCAGATATGTCGAATCGTCGATCGAGTAAAGTTGGAAGTGGTCCAGGCCTGTAATCAGATCTAATCAGGCTTGTACCTAGAATCTGGCCGATTCGGGCTGTCATTATTAGCGTGGTCAAAATAGGAAAGCAGACTAATTCAGTCGATATTCGAAAGTATAAATCCCTGCCTGCTGCTGTCTTGACTCTCATCAACATTCAATATGGCTATCACTAAGATTCACGCTCGCCAAATCTTCGACTCCCGTGGCAACCCCACGGTCGAAGTCGAGCTAACCACCGAGAAGGGAGTTTTCCGTGCCGCCGTTCCTTCGGGTGCTTCCACCGGTATCCATGAGGCTTTGGAGCTTCGCGACAACGAAAAGGCCAACTACCTTGGAAAATCTGTCTTTCAGGCGGTTGACAATGTCAAAAACGTGATCGCCCCCGCCCTCATCAAAGCTAACATCCAGGTCACTGACCAAGAGGCCATCGACGAGTTTATGCTCAAGCTTGACGGCACTAAGAACAAGTCCAAGCTCGGGGCCAACGCCATCCTTGGTGTCTCTCTTGCTGCAGCCTACGCAGGTGCTGCCCAGAAGGGTGTCCCTCTGTACCAACATATCGCTGAGCTTGCCGGCTCCAAGCAACCCTACATCCTTCCTGTTCCCTCATTCAACGTTTTGAATGGAGGATCCCATGCTGGCAATAAGCTTGCCATGCAAGAGTTTATGATCCTCCCCACGGGAGCCAAGTCCTTCACGGAGGCCATGAAGATGGGCTCTGAGGTGTATCACGCACTCAAATCCGTCATCAAGTCCAAGTATGGTCAGGACGCCACCAATGTAGGTGATGAAGGCGGTTTTGCTCCGAATATTCAGGACAACAAGGAGGGTCTGGAGCTCTTGAAGACTGCCATCGCGAAGGCCGGGTACACCGGCAAGGTGAAGATCGGTATGGATGTCGCCGCCTCTGAATTTTACAAGGACGGTAAATATGACCTGGATTTCAAGAATCCCAACTCCGACCAGAGCACATGGTTGACCGGGGATAAGTTGGCCGAGTTATACCGGGAGTTTGCTGAGGAATACGGGGTCGTGTCTATTGAAGATCCTTTCGATCAGGACGACTGGAGCGCCTGGACTGCTATTACCGAGAAGATCGGCCACAACACCCAGATCGTCGCTGATGATTTGACTGTAACGAACCCTGAACGTATCCAAACAGCCATTGAAAAGAAGGCCTCCAACGGGCTCCTTCTCAAGGTCAACCAAATCGGAACCGTCACCGAGTCCATTCGTGCCGCCAATCTTGCTCGTCAAGACGGCTGGGGTGTCATGGTTTCTCATCGCTCAGGTGAAACCGAGGATACCTTCATTGCCGATCTTGTTGTGGGACTCCGCACAGGCCAAATCAAAACCGGTGCCCCATGCCGTTCTGAGCGTCTCTCCAAATACAATCAGATCCTTCGTATCGAGGAAGAACTCGGTGACAAGGCTATCTATGCCGGTGAACACTTTCGCCACCCTATGTAATCTTAGAGCATAATATAGAATAAATCGACCCCAGGCAACTTACCATCCTAATAAGGAATACGCATTCATCAATCGTTAAATGATGATGGCTAAATTAGGATCTAGATTTATTGATATTTGCCAAATGTGGATGTCTGATGACCGTGTATGGCATGAGGATTAGGACAAACATTTCCCATGTATTGATTATGTTAAGCCTATACAAACGTGGATATGAGAATAGTGAACGAGGGGCAGGGTAGGGTATCTAGCGTTGATCCGGCAGTTAAAACATGTCGCCGTTAGGACCACGGCATAAGGCAATCGCTACAGCAGTGAACAGAAGAAATAGGAACCGGCACCACCTCCACATGTATATCACTGACCCTTTGACTGAATTGAACACCCACCTAAACCATCCAACCGACTCTTCTGTCTCTTCATCATAGATATGTTCATCGTCAACTTCAGAATCATAGACTACGTCGGAGGAAGCGTTGTATTGGTCCTTGCTCTTTTCTTCGTATTTGAACATATCACGAAGGTAGCTTGTGCTGATATTAGAGCTGTTGGGAGAGGTGATAGAGTGAAGGCTAACTGGCGAGTTGAAATTGCTGTTCGTCACAGAGAAAATATTCATCCCCCTAGGTGTAGAGGAGATCACTCCACTCACAGAATTTGGTGACTTGACACTGCCAGCGGGTGTACGTCCAGTCACATTACGATACCATTCGGACTCCAATTCACTCAATAGAGTGCGGCGTTTGCGTATTGAGATTTGCGAGGTCCCAGAAGGAGAGTTGGTAGAACTGTAAGAAGTGCCAAAGAGTGCGGAAGTAAGGTCCATTTTCGGGGAGGTGAGGCTTGCTTGAAAGTTATATGTGCCTGGCACGGAGCGTGGTGAGTGCTGACTGAATATACCCTGTATCCAGGACCGCTGCTCTTCCACCGACTGGGACAGTTCGGCGACGTGCATAGATTGTCGTTCAAACGCAACCTGGAGTTCATTGTATTCATTGTGGGTTTCTTCAAGCTCTTCGATTCGAAGTCGAGCCTCTTCCAGCCCATTCAGAACGCCGCTTAAACGTTTCTCTAGATCCAACTTTTGAGCCTCCAATGAGGCTTTCAGTTCTTCGAGCTGACTGACTTTTTGAATCAGCTGGTCAATGAACTGCTCATCATTGGCATCATGTTGGTGAATATGGTGTTCAACTCTCTTTCTTTGCTGCAGCTGATAATTCCTGTCCCTCAATTGAGTGACCGTTTGATTTGCCATATCAAGCTCTGTACGAAGACCGCGTATGTCTGCCTCCAGATTTCGGATTTGACGCTCGTTCTGCTTTCGGCGCTGTGCATTTTCCTGAACGGCAGCGTCGAGACGGCTTTGCAATTCTGCATTCGCCATTTCCAGCTCGGCTACGTTCTCCTCGTCAAATCGCATACTCGGGCGGCGAGATAATGGCCGTACGGGATGTATAGTGGTCACAGGGGTGTTTGGCAATGGGGTCTGGTCAACAATCTCCAGACGATCAGAGTCATACGACTCGGTTACAAAGAATCCGTGTTCACTCAGGTAGGTTATGATCTCTTCATACTTGGTCTTGAGCAATTCGTTTTCCTCGAGTACTCTATTGCGAAGTTTTGCAGCAAAGGTGATTTCTAAGCATACGGGAGGCGAGAGGTTTAGCTGTGTTCCAGAAGCATTACTTGCATGATATATGCAGTAAACGTGTGTATACCTTTGTCTTTCTCAGTGATGATGCTGTAGGCCTCACGAAGTAGACGTTGCACCTCTGTCCTGGTAAATCTGCTTAGAGTGGCTCGCGCATTTTTGGTGGTGGGTGAAGTGGTAGTTGATTCGGTGGTAGAGCTTTCTGCGCTTTCCACTGGAAGGGCTAGAAGGGCATCAAGAGATTGGGTCGGAACTGAAATGGAAAGGGGCGGTTGTTCAATCATGTATTGATGGCGGGGAGAGGAACTGAGTTAAAGGGATGGTAGTACAGCTACTACTCGAATAAATTAGAATTAGAAACAGTTAGGGAAAATTTAGAGAGAATTATACAGAGTGGTGAACACGACTCAGCCATATATATACAACTGAACAGCCTGGAGTTTGGCAACTGTTTGAACAAAAAACGGGTTTAGGGAGAACGGGCAGAAAATATGGAAAAGGAGGACACTAACAGTAAACACATATGATGCTCCACAACCAAATAAACTTTCAATGGGGTTGCGTTGCATAAGCCGAATCGAGAGTACAGTCCAAAAGCATGTCTTATCCGGATCAGAATATATGAATGACGCCCTAGTGATGAACGCATCAAGTCACGTATCAGAATTAATCACAAATTATTGTCTCATTGATTATTTGAGCACTGCCTATAACTTTGCTCGACGCTGTCAACCAACATGTGTGATGGTGATAAATAAACAATACTGTGTGACGGTGGTTGCCTTGAAGCATGCATTAAAATCCATCCTATTTTGCTTAGAATTTGTGCATAAACTGAACGATTTGATTAATCCAATGCAGTTGCCTCTAGCTTAAAAATTTCACCTGTTGGCTGGATGCTGGCCGAATCCCGACATTCCTATGTTACGCTCGTTGACTGCTTGTCGTCAAAATCTGACGACTCATTACTTGAGGAATAGGTGCTTGGTAAGCCCATTGGCCTCCACCGTGAGCATATCCAGAAGATGGAAAAGTACTTTGGAGTTTGCCCCGACCGAGAAAAAGTGGATAGCTCGCTGGAAGGAGCTTCGACAAGTAAACAAAGACAAGAAAATTGACCTGGAGAAGGAGAAGTTTTATTGTCTGTCCATGTTTCCCTATCCCTCTGGCATGCTACATATGGGCCATGTTAGAGTTTACACAATATGCGACTCTATTTCTCGCTTCAGAAAAATGCTAGGTCAAGAGGTACGCAATTCGAAAAACAACCTTCGATTTTTCCCTGACTGACCCTTGCATCCGGCATACCAGGTAATTCAACCTATGGGCTGGGATGCATTTGGACTCCCGGCCGAAAACGCCGCAATTGAGCGTGGCATTCATCCAGCAGCCTGGACCGAGAAAAATGTTCAAGCCATGAAACAGCAAATGGAGAGAATCTTGACCGATTTCGATTGGAGTAGAGTAAGCATGGATCTGCTCGCTTCGTTCCGACAGAAAGACCGAGCTAACGTTGCTTCCCTATGTAGGAAGTGACTACTTCGGACCCCAACTATTATAAGTGGACCCAGAAAATCTTCTTGGACCTGTATAAAGCAGGTCTAGTCTACCGCAAGAACGCCTTAGTAAATTGGGACCCCGTGGACCAAACAGTCCTAGCTAATGAGCAGGTTCTTTCAGTTGACCGGAGAATTTCCCGCCGACTAGGGTGAACTAACCGTTTTGTTCAGGTGGATGCGGAAGGAAAATCTTGGAGATCAGGGGCGATTGTTGAAAAAAAGAACCTCGAGCAGTGGTTCATCAAGATCACGGAGTACGCGGATGTATGAACTGCTCTATCATCCACCTTCGGACTTCTCATTAATCCGGCATTCCAGGAACTGGTGGATGACCTCAAGCTCTTGAAGAATTGGCCAGAGCGTGTGAAGCAAATGCAGAACAACTGGATTGGAAGATCCAGGGGATCGGAGTTCACGTTCAAGATTGCTGATCATGAGAGTGTATGCAGTCTGATCACTCTATAACATCGCCATGTGTACTCATTTGTCCCCCCTCTCCAGGATTTGACTGTCTTCACCAGCAGACCGGACACTCTGTATGGCGCCATGTATCTTGTTGTGGCTCCAGAGCATCCGTTGATTTCGAAGAAGTAGGGATATATGCTTGTTGCCGCAATCCCTTGGCCTTACACATGTTTGTATAGATTTTTGCCCAGCGAACATGCTGACCAAGTCCTTGCTTTTGTTGATAAGCACAAGAATTCCCAGGCCCATGATGAAGAGCGAAGCAAGGAGGGTGAGCAGTATGTGTATGTTGCCATCTATTCGTGTACTTAAACTCGAAATTCAGGTGTCAAAACCGGTTTATTTGCTGTTCACCCGCTTACTCAAGAACGCATCCCCATCTTTGTCTCGCCCTATGTCCTTGCTGACTACGGCACTGGCGCTGTCATGGGAGTCCCTGCTCACGATGAGAGGGACTGGGAATTCACTCAACTAAACAATGTTGCCAGCAATGATGAAATCAAAGTTGTTGTCCGCCCCGAAGGTAAGCAAGCATGTTGTAGTTATAAGTGATCCGCAACATTTCTCACATAGATATCGGTTTCAAGGTGACGAGCAGATACAGCTGCCTTTCACCCAGACTGGCGTCCTTACCGAGCTGAATAGGTCGTACTCTGGCTTGAGTAGCGAAGAGGCCATGAAACAAATAACCACGGAAGCCATTGAAAAGGGCTTCGGGACTGCAAAGACTCAGGTCCGTGGATGTACCGAGGCCATTCAAGAGACGCTAAAGACTAATCCATTCATTGAAACTTACCCTTATATAGTACCGCCTTCGGGATTGGCTGGTGTCGAGGCAGCGTTATTGGGGCGCACCAATCCCAATGATCCATTGCCCGAAATGCAAGGTATAGAAGCGCCCAAGCACACCTCTTGGCTGATCAGTTATTCATATTTTCCCTTTCCCCAGACTGTCCCGGTACCCGAAGAACAACTCCCAGTTGTTTTGCCAACAGATGTCACATTCAGTGGGCGAGGCGGCTCTCCTCTTCAGCAACTTGACAATTGGGTAAACGTTCAATGCCCATGGTATGTGTATATCATTTACATTTTCGCCTCTGCATCCTAAACTAAGCCATCGTCTCCAGCTGTCACGGCCCAGCTAAGAGAGATACGGATACCATGGATACCTTCGTCGACTCCTCCTGGTATTTCTTCAGACATGCCGATCCTTCCAACACCACCAAGTAAGTGCGTAACTCGCTGGAAAATCAGTGGAAGCAAACTAACTCCTCTTAGACCATTCTCTCATGAGATCGCGTCTAAGCTAATGCCAGTCGATATGTACATTGGCGGAGTTGAGCATGCCATCCTCCATTTGCTCTACTCCAGATTCTTGTCAAAGTTCATGTTGAAGCAAAATCATTACGAGGATAAGACCGGGTCCGGACCGGGTCATGGCGAACCTTTCAATAGGCTTCTGACTCAGGTTTGTAGGAATGTAGTCCGCTTCAGTAGATGCCATTAACATTGCAACTTAGGGAATGGTCCACGGCAAAACATTCAAATGCCCCACCACTGGGAAATTCCTGATGCCTCATGAAATTGAGATCCAAGGTTAGAGTTGTATTGGAACCTCACTATGTTCACGTAGCCTAACCAAAGCCTTGTTAGACGATGGTTCTGCGCTACTAAAGAGCACCGGCAAGCCCGCCACCATCGCATTCGAGAAAATGTCGAAATCCAAATACAACGGGGTTGATCCAGAGGTAGATACTCAATAGTGACGAAATAATACTAATTCGTTGTATTAAACGGCCAATCTCCCCCCCCCCCCCTAGGAAACCATCGAAACACACGGAGCAGATGCCACTCGTCTTCACATCTTGTACAAAGCACCACCTGAGGATGTTCTGGAGTGGGACGATCAAAGCATCGTCGGTATGAAGCGCTGGCTTGCCCGTGTCTGGCGCTTGGTTGATGGGGTTCGCTCCACCGACCACGGTCACAACCAAAACTGGGATTTCGACGTATCCAAGATGAACGAAAAGGAAAGAGAGATCTACTACATCACCAACAATACGATCAAAGAGGTATTTTCGCGGACGAGGGACTTCATTAAGCCGCCGACTGATCATTTGATTTTACCTGATAAAAGACCACCAACGTTTTCCAGAACTCCTACACTCTCAACACCGGCATCGCTTTCTTGATCAAGCTGACCACTGCGCTTACGAACGTTTCACCCTCGCTCGACTCCAGCAACCCGATTTCCGTTGGCGACGCATCCATCTCTCCTGTTTACATGCACGCGGTACAATCCCTCGTCAAGATGATGTCACCAGTGGCACCAAGTGTTGGCGAGGAGTGTTGGGAAACTCTTGGATGTACCCATGATAACTGGACGAGTGTCTTCGAGGAATCCTGGCCCAAGGTCGATCCGAGAGCCCTGGTCCAAGAGGAGACAACATGTGTGGTTCAGGTACGTGTCTACAGGACGATCATTTCGGGGTAGAATGGGAAACTCACTGCAGCATCTAGGTGAATGGCAAAACCCGATTCACGGTGACCCTTCCCACCTCTCAGTTGAATAATCAACAGGAAATTGAAAGCTCGATCCGAAAGCATGAGAAAGCCAACAAATGGATCAACCAAGCCACGGTCAAGAAGATGATCGTTGTCAAGGGAGGGAAATTGGTCAATTTTATTGTATGAACTTCAAGCATCAAACTCAACTCATCCGAATAAAATAGCATTTCAATCATGCGGGCGTGTGTGGGTGGGTGCGGGCGTGGGTGTGGGTGTGGCTTGCTGTATATGGTCAACTAGGTGTTGTTTAGATGCATAGATTAGGAACTATATATATGTTTCACTGCTGCCCATAGCTATAGATTGGGAACTACATCGCCGTACGCATCATGCAGTAGTTCGGATAGCTCTACATCTGACAGCCCAGCTAACTTGGCCATGTCTCTACTTGTTCGCAACAACTGCAAGATCAAAGGCTTCCATTGGGCTTGCTGTGCTTGCATGTTGTTAATATTGCCCATGGCGAACGTCAACATGGTAGTAAGATCCAGCCGAGAGGCCATCTCCGAATTGGAAGGGGCAATGCTCTGGGGATGCGGTGGATTAGTTGGTGCTGGCGAAGACGAATGCTGAGCGGAAATCTCTTGGTCAGGTTTGCTGGTGAGCTGCACAGTCGAAGTCGCCTCATCTTCACCATCGGAAGTGATTTTGGACTCCGATGCAGATACCTTGATGAAGTCATCCTCTTTTTCCTTTGTGCCGCCGGGTTGGCCTTCGTTACTCAGTAGTTCCTCTTTCTCGATGTTGTCCAGCTCTCTCAGGAAATCATCCGATACCTCCAACTCTACGAATGCTTTGTCCTCATCTCTACTGAAGCCTCTGTAAGGCTCGGTGTCTACTTCGGTTTGATCCAACGCTGCGTTGACCTGGTCATACTGTGACCAGTAGTCGATTTCTTCATTTCCACGGGTCTCCTTAGTTTGCTCCTGGTCGGCATCATCCGACGACTCTCCGTACTGAGCCCAATAATCATCCTCCGCCTCCTCCATCGTGGGATCCTTCTTCGCACTCTAAACAAATATAGACACAGTAAGCAGATAGAAGTTTGTTGAACCCAAGACAAAGCCCCTCTAACCAGGTCAGCGCTGCGGAACTCCTCCTCGGCCTCTTCGATCGATTCCCTCCACTCAGAGCTATCTTGAGAGTCCAAACCTCTGCGTATATCAAAATACACCCAACCCTCCTCTAACCTAAGCACGATCCCCAGGTCTTCCTTGTTGTCGCTTTCCCTCTTTTGAATCTCGACGAAGGCCCTTAGATCGTTCGGATCGAACCGTCTGTATCTCACGGGCACCGTATAATCCAACTCGTTTTTATAACTGGCCAACTCCTCGTAGGAGATACCATGGTTCCATTGGAATAATTGAAATTCTTGCTCCTTCGTATTCTCTGGCTCGCTCAGCACCTGCACCCGTTGAAACAATTCATCGCTAGACATGCCTAAAAGCTCGGTATACCGGCAGTCGATAAGCAGCTTCAACGAAGTATCAGCAATAGCACGCACGACATCATCCATTTCAGCCATGTTTCCAGTCAGTAAGGTTTCTAGGCCAAGGGGCTATGGTGCGTATATATTACGGTCTCCAATCTGAATCCAACATCAGAGACAGTGCCAGTAATCCAGCAAGCACCAATACTAACAACCATTGTCCATCCCACAAATCACATGACGATGGAGGCGAATTACGCCAATCATCACCCCTACAGCCGTGGTTTTTACGATCCGAATTGGACTTCAACTTGTAGGAAGGTTCGAGTATAATTGTGAAAAAATTGCGTTGGGTGTGGTCCTTCTTTACATCGAACATGGCTGCCCAGATCTCTAAGAAGAGAAAGGTAATCTATCACCACACGTTCTGTACGATCCGACGTTCAATGCCCTCGGATAAACCCACGTCTTCTCCGTGAAGCGAGGAAGATTGGCTTTATTGGAGGCTGATGGATGGGATTGGACATAGTCAACGATAGAAGGGTGAGCGCGGTTCCATTTGATGAGAATCTAACCTTTCTGACACCTCTTGTTTGAATGCCTGCCCTCGGGAATGTGGCATAATGCACGTAACCATTTGTTGATGCACTGATGAACCGCGCACCCCTCTATCTTGATGTCTTCTTCATCATTGGCTTGTATCCACAGAAGAACTAACCCCCATCTTTGCTTACCAACAGTTCGTCGCTGATGGCGTTTTCTATGCTGAACTCAACGAGTTCTTCACCCGTGAGCTCGCCGAAGAGGGCTACTCCGGTGTCGAGGTCCGCGTCACCCCCGCTCGCACCGAAATCATCATCCGTGCCACTCGCACCCAAGATGTCCTCGGAGAGAAGGGTCGCCGTATCCGTGAATTGACCTCCGTCGTTCAAAAGCGTTTCAACTTCCCCGAAAACACCGTCGAGCTTTATGCCGAGCGTGTTGCCAACCGTGGTCTCTGCGCCGTCGCCCAATGCGAGGCTGTTCGTCATAAGTTGCTCGCCGGACTTGCCGTCCGTCGTGCTGCCCACTCCGTTCTCCGTTTCGCCATGGAGTCTGGTGCCAAGGGTGCTGAGGTCGTCATCTCTGGTAAGCTTCGTGCCGCCCGTGCCAAGGCCATGAAGTTCGCCGACGGTTTCATGATTCACTCCGGTCAACCCGTTCGTGACTACATCGATACCGCCGTCCGTCACGTTCTTCTCCGCCAAGGTGTCCTTGGTATCAAGGTCAAGATCATGTTGGATTGGGATCCTTCCGGCAAGATTGGCCCCAAGAACCCTCTTCCTGATATGATCACCGTCATGGAGCCCAAGGACGAGCCCGTCGTCACCGAGCCCATCTCCGAGGATTTCCAAAAGAAGGTTGAGGCTCCTGTTGCCGAGGAATCCGCCGCTGAGCCAGTGGAGGCTTAAACCATCTCACCAAGCCACGTCTCGAAACGACCACTATTACCAAGTCATCCTTCCCTGATGGTCATTTAGATAATAAAGTACCTTCTGCTTCATACCAGAACTACACTACGCTTAATGTGATATCCAGAACTACACTCTGCGCTTAATGTGATAGCGTCTATTGTGCCATACATGTACATTCGTTGAATCGAATCGACACCATCCCAGACTCCGAGCACCGAGACCGAATATATTTCCTGCACCCCGCAAAACCCTGGCGGTGTTGTTGGATGGTCGAGGAGAAATTTCTTTCACGTCACGTGATCCCAGGAGGATCATCCATCAGGAGAATCTCAATAAAAGTTATGGAAAAAAGCAGAGTTCCCTCTTTCTCTTCCGGAAATCCATCTGACTTCGTGAGCAAGGTATGAGTCCATCCATTGATTCCAACTGAACTCCGGCTGAACTGACATACTCTACAGAATGGTCTCCTCTACTAACAAGGTCGCAATTGTCAAGAAGCGCACCAAGCCCTTCAAGCGTCATCAATCTGACCGCTACAAGACCGTCAAGGAGTCTTGGAGAAAGCCCAAGGGTATCGATAACCGTGTCCGTCGTAGATTCAAGGGACAAATCCCTATGCCCAAGATCGGTTATGGATCTAACAGCAAGACCCGTCACTTGATGCCCAACGGCTTCAAGAAGTTCGTCGTTTCCAGCGTCAAGGAGTTGGAGGTTTTGTTGATGCAAAACCGTACCTATGCCGCCGAGATCGCTCACAACGTCAGCTCCAAGAACCGCATCTCCATTGTCGAGCGCGCTCAACAATTGAATGTCAAGGTTACCAACGCTAACGCTCGTCTTCGTACCCAAGAAAACTAAATCTCTTCGGATTAATATGAAGCATGTACTGATCCCCTCCAATAAATCTCCTTTTGCCAAAAAACAAATCATTCTTATGCTGACTTGAATTGATGGATGTGGAACAGTAGATGATGAGATGTTGTGGAAACAGTAGGAATCGGTTAAGAGCTAAGTGTAGAGTTAGTTAGGAATGCAGTTTGTAAATACGCACACTCGGATATGATCGAATGGCACAACCTCCAACTAACGACCTAACCTCAGTTGCAGTTTCCTTCTTGGTCTTTAAACCAGGTTGTACGAGTTATGTTTTGACATACACACATATATATAATGAGACAGGATCAGATATAAGGTTGCATATTTATTAATGTGTATTGCTGGAAGAATCAAAATCGAGAAATGTTGACATTTATTTCTTGACCTTTTGAGCCTCCTCTTCGGCCTTGAGTCTGGCACGCTTCTCACGGATACCACGGTAACGTTGTTCGGAACGAACGTTACGGAGGGTAGCGTAAGCGCTGGCAGTCTTCTCCTCCTCGGTGACCTTGCGGGCCTTCTCCTTGGAGTAGACTTGGGTAACGGGCATAACAGCACCGGCGAGTTGCTTGGCTTCAGCAAGCTCAGCGGCCTCGCTGTCACCCTTCTTGGGCTTACCGGCCTTCTTGGGGAAGACGATGAGCTTAGCCTTGTAGGCCTTGAGGCGTTGGACGTTCAAGCTCAAGGACTCTTCGGACTTGTTACGACGACGGTGGTCGACGGAAATACCGATGGTAAGAGCCTCCTTGCGTCTGATACCGGCTTCCTATTAGCCGAGTTTCCAAAATCGTTAATACCGGTTGGCGGCGAATGCTGAGCGATCTGGTACTACCTTAAGCTCCTCCAAGGTGAAACCTTTGCCAGCTCTCAACTTGGTGTTGTACTTGACAGTGGGGCATCTGACGGCAGGTCTAAGAAGGCCGTCAACGGGGCGAGGAGCAATACGAGCAGCCTTTTGGACGCGATTGAGTCTTCTGCGCTTCTTACGACCAGCTTGATCAAACCAAGTCTTGACACGTAATTGCCAATCCTTGCGGAAGTGATTGTTGGGCAACTGATTGTTGTGCTTCATCTTCTATACAAACAATGTTAAGGAACAACTGAACAAATGGATGAGGCGAATTGATGGATGTAACCAACACAAAGGATACGGTTTGCTAGAGCAACAAGAACCTGAGGGAAAGAGAAGGAGAATTCACAAGAGCAAAAACATTTATAACGCAAGCCTCAATTATTTTCCTCGATTTTCTTTCTAATTCTGATCGCAGGCCATTAGTCATTTTTACTTGGTTATTTCCCCGATAAATTGCTTAATTTTTCTGATGCGCATGATTTATTGTGATTTTGGTTTATTCGAAATCCCTCGTGGACGAAATCCAAAATTTGCTTCTGTCGTGGTGCTCGGGAATGTTTGGCCCTCGTCGGAAAGGAATAGTCATCAGACAACAGAACACAAGGGTTCGAGGAATGCTGCCAACGAAACAAATCACTCGGGCGGGAGAAATATATCATCTCATATGGCCAGGGAATAGCAGCAATGCTGCACCACCAAGGAACTATAGTAACGCATCACGATAGACGACTTCGATAATGAAAGAGTTTTGGCTTCTCATCGCAAAGGACAAGTGAATTTATTGGATTTCCAACAGAATCTCGATGTTACAGAAAAGAGAGACAAACACACCAATAAACCAATCTGGTTTAACGGTAGGACTTTTGGTATCTGGCACGAGCACCTGGACCTCCGAACTTCTTGGGTTCGCAGCGTCTGGGATCGGCGACAAGAAGGGTTCTGTCGTAGGCGACGAGCTTCTCCTTGATCTCCTTCTTGGAAGCTTCATCAACGAACTTCTGGTAGAAGGCGACGATGGCCTTGGCAATGGCTTGACGGATGGCGTAGATTTGAGAAGTGTGACCACCACCACGGACACGAACTCTGATATCAACATCAGCGAATTTGTCTTCACCAAGGATGAGGATGGGCTCGTAGACCTTGAACTTGAGGATTTCAGGTTCGACGAGCTCGATGGGGGAACCGTTGATACGGATCATACCCTTTCCACGTTTGCAGAAAGCAACAGCAGTAGCGGTTTTCTGGAGAGAAAAGATTTAACAAAGGGAAACAACGGCGTTGTCCGAGGATAGTGCACCCACCTTACGACCGAAAGTTTGGACAGCCTCCATTTTTCAAGACTGGGGAAGAAGATTGGGGGTCAGCAAGCTGTGCAGGTCAATGGATGTATTCATGGATTCGCTAACCTTGTCTACAAATGTGGTTGAACTGAGTTCAGAAGAGAAAGAACTCGTCTATCCCATAGCAACACTTTTGTTTCCGATCTCCAAACTTTTTGCCATGAACCCAAGATCCAATCCACGTGATCCATCAGGAAAAGATTTTCTCTTGGAATAGGAAAAAAAGGGGCCTGATGATGGTGATGGTGATGGTGATGCTGGTGTTGCGTCGAACTCCTAGCTTTTTATTGTTCAATACCAGTCAAACGGTGAACTGAAGTGTCGGTGGCGTGTGTATTATATACTAGTCGTGACACAAGTCTACAATATGCATACAATGAGTGTTCAGTTGAGAATGTTAAGATATTAGGTAGAAAATTAATATCATAGAGCCAATGAGCGTGAATACCCCAAGGGCGTATTGAACTATTAGGATGGAGGCAATCTCCTTGGCTTCCCCGTCGGGGCTGTAGAACTGGGTTAACACCATGATGGTCGTGGCGGTAGGAACGCACGAGGCAAACATCGCGAGGAATATCAACGGTTTGTCGTCAGCGTCGATGATCTTGGCCACTCTCACCAGAAGCAGTACAAAAGATATCCCGATTGCCGGGGTGAGGACAAGTTTGGTCAAAGCAAACAGCAAGGACACTCCGAACGGGACGGCTACAAAATCCATTCGGGCCAAGGCGGCACCCAGATTCACCAGTGCAAGCGGAACATAGGCTGCCCCAACAGAATATATGTAGGCAAATACAAATTCCAGCGCTGGCTCTGGTGCTGGACGTGTGGTCCTTACAAACTGTGTCTTGAAGATCGGGACTAACGCTACAATAATCCCCAGGATAACCGCCAGGTTCGGTGGGGCAAATATCAGCCCCAATAGGCCCGCTATCCGTTCTCGCCAAACCTGCCACTTTGACGGCTCTAGCACAACATGGGTGTCGATGTACCCGCTCTCTTTCGTGTTGTCGCCTAGTGTCTCGCATCCTGCAGCAGTTGGGTCATGGTGCGCAGGGTCCTTGGTTTGTGACAGCGTAGAGGATCCATTGAGTGACTTCTCCTCAACCTCAATCGTTTTCTCCAAGACGCATTCGCTGTAGTCACTCTGAATCAACTTGAATCCGCCCATGATGAATAGGGTTACGTTGAAGAGCACAAGAAAGACCGACTGATATGCAATCCCCCGGCTACGATCTCCTGCTCGGAATGGCGGTGTATCGCCTAAGGATACCATAACGGCAAGCGGAATATCACCCTAATCCGCATGTAAGTCCCTGGCAGCAGCAAAATGCAAATCAAAAGTTCTTTACCCAATTCCCCCAGATTGCTGCAGCTATGATGCGGTATGAGCATTGTTCTGATCATCGATGTAAAGTGGATGCTTACCAACGATCCCGTTTCGAAAATTGCGCGGCAAAGTGGCAAATGCGCGAAATAGGGTGCCAAAAATCGCACCCAGAAATATGTAGAAAACCACCATCAGCATCATAATCCTGACGGTGTGTGAGTTTCAATGGTTGGAGACAACTCCGCTAAACAGTATGAATTACCCGAATTGACGAAAATAATCGGTCCGAACGCTTTCCACCATGTTGACGAAGAGTAGGCATGGAAGTATGTAGTTCACTATTATCTAAAGATCGAGTTAGCCGTGGCAGGGCAGGGAGAAGTCAGAAGAGAGTGCTACTTTGGAGAAGGATTTCGCTATCATGGGCGTGATAAATCCAATCTTCGCAAGAATATATCCAGCCGCTACATCGAATGAATCGGTTAAGATGCCTGGGTGGCATAGCATTCCTGCTGTACTTACCTACATTGAGTATGATCTTTATGATGGGCTTAGCAGATGTCCAGGCAATTCTGCTGATATCAAATGTAGCATCACTACTCATTCTTGAGGTTGATGAGCGTTGTTGAGCGAAGCCGTGACCGTGACAAATAGTATCATTCCTTGACGATCCTCCCGCACTTTATAAAGGCTTGGAGAAGGAGGAGAAGCGGGTGTCTCCCTAAAGAAAGCACATTCTCCCAACTATATCGACATTGCATATCCTTTGCTTCAAGGACTGGGACAATTTGCAAGTGTGGCTATTGCTAAGCACTTCATCTCCCTGAATGATTAAATGAAGTGCTGCAATCCAACTCTCAGGGGAAACGTGCGTCTGATGACTCTACACACACAGTTTGTCTAACACTGGGCAAACAATGATTGACGAGAAACAAAATAGATGAATTAAGCAGATTTTGCATATCGTGTTATGGATCCACCTCCTCCACATCCGTCGAAAATCAAAGCGCATTTCGCTAGCCCATAGCCCGTAGCTCTAGATGAAACCAATCTCATTCACTACACGGTTGGTAATTTCGGTCGGATTCTGGGAAGATTTGCTTGGAAATTCCTCCCCTCAAACCTGGTGACTTGTATGATAATTGTTCCATAACATCAAACTTTCCGATCGACACAGCCTCTGGACAAACATTTCTCATACTCGGTCTCTATATAAATACCAAGGGCCGAGCCGAAAGACACTCTATTTTCGTCTGGAACGATCCACCACTTTTACTATTCAACCAATTTCTATTCCCTCTAGACGAACATGTTCAAGAACCTTGATGGTCCTCAGCCCACGCCACATGTTCACACCGACATAGCAGAAGTGGAAAAGACCATGAGAGGTAAACGGCTGGCATAACATTCTCGCACACCTCGAATGATTAATCCTCTTTTTAGACATGGACAGTAGATATAATACCCAGTTCTACAGTTGGATCCGTAATGAGCAGAATCTAGACTACATTGCCTATTACTTGCAGAGATTGATCAACGAGTTGTCCGACTCCTATTCCGAATCCATCCCGTCAGCCATCAGATGGCTGGTCAACGGTTGGCCAATTCAGCAGATTGCTGAGCTCCTCATCAAGCTATTTTACCACTGGGGAGTTGGTCACACGAAATTCGCCTCTCTGGTGTCCGAGGTGACGAAGGACTGGCCCATACTCAATATTGTGCAGCTGACCACCACCTTGGTGATCGGAGAGAGAGCAAACAAAACCGCCCGGTTCGTGAAGTTTCTGACGAATCATTGGGAGCCTAAGGCCATCGTGGAGGTGTTTAAGCATCTGTGTTTACGGCTGAGATGGAGTGAACGCTACATGAAGCATTTCCTGATTCAATATCTGACTCTATGCGAGGAGGAGCACACCCACCAACGAATGACGGTGGGTCTAGTGCGCAGTCGGTTTGAATCCATGAGCCTGGTGCACCATCTGCGAGCAATGACCACGGAGGGCTCGGGTGGCATGCTTTCCATGGTGGAGTTCTCCACCGAGTTATTTGAGATCATTGTGTGGGAGATGTACGAGCTACGCTACCTGGAGAAATGGAACGTGATATGTCCCAAGGAGAAGCCGCTACTAGATGAAAACTGCCACTTGAATATCCCGGATGTGCCCGCTGGCTGCGCAAGCAATAGCCTCAGGATAGTCACCGATAGTGATCAGTTCATGGACCTGCGAACGCAGTGCATCTTTGATAAATTGCTCTCACCCCAAACCCCCGTCCACACGGACCTCTTCTTCAACCCAGTGTAAAATAGCGACTCTGATTCAATTGTACAGTCTGTCCTGAGTACGCCTTGGTACCATCGTCTGCTTCCGTACTGAATAAACTCCATGATTGGTAAAATGATAATGGGTCCGGATAGATTAATTATAATACCGCACAGGTGAGTCCAGCGGGATCAATACTTGTTGGTGTATTCCACAAGCGGACCAGGCGGGCTCAGCTCTGGGTCATTTTTATTACATGCATATTTACTCACAACTTCTTGCTTTCGAACAGCTGGTGATTCAGATAGAAGATTTCCATTCTTTGTTGGAACGCCTCCAACTGCGCGATCCTAGCCTCGATGGTCTGCACGTCCGAATCGAATGGCATCGGCATTTGGATGGCAACCTGGTTCTTTTCGTCGTGAGGCCGCTGGTCGTCTGTGTAGATCTTGCTTCCGATTTTTTTATACGCCGGGATGGTCAACACGGGCTCATCAACCTGGGATAGCACCTGTTGACGTAGAATGTATGCTTGAAATATCCCCCATGGTTGCACTCGACCCACCCCAAACAAAACGTAATACACCCCGGTCACGAGGGGCAATGTACCACTCATGCTACTTAGCAGGTCAAGCCAGGTGTATGTCGGCTTCATTGTTGTCTTCTGCGTTATCCACTCATCGTCACCATTGCTGGGGTCGTTGAGTGGGAGGAGAAGACCGGCATATTGAAAGTTTGTGAAGTATAGCAGCGACAGCGCTTGCGTCTGGGAGGTGTACGCAGTCCATGTGCGTCCCTGTAGATCCTGGGTAATCTCTTGAGCTATGCCAATTCTTGCGTGCCGGTTGAAATCCAGGCTGGTCAAGTAAATGGTTTCGTTTATTGTAGCCGTGTTGGAAGACACTACGCCTACTCTGGGGAAGTATGGAAGCGTCTGGTTGGTTGAGAGAGCAAATGCGACCCCACTTACAACTCGGCCCTGGCCTGAAGTCACAAGGCCGAATCGAAGAGCAGTATACGGTGTGATGGTAAACGTAGTTGAACCGGTTTTAGCATCATCGTATCTTTGCACAGTTCCAATGGGCTTCAAACCGGTGGAGTTGTCGTTGTAAAACCCGCCTACCAATAGGTCAACTCCAGCCAACTCGCCGTTTGCGCCGGAAACAGTGATGGTAGGAACATACATTTTGGATGGAACCACCTCATTTGCATAACCAATCGGCGGATTTAGGACTTTCCTCAACTGTATTAGCGAATATGCAAGCCAAATGGCAAAGATGAGCAAGCTACACACCCCGCGGGAGAATATGAGGATTCCGGGCTCAAACTTCGAGCCCAGGCGAAGGCCTTGAACCAGAGCCTTATGAACCATAGTTAGGAATCAACGAGGGAAAGAGATTTGGCGCCCAGCAGGAGGGGCGGATCTTTTTTATAGTTGTGAAGTGTATGAATGTTGATTTCTCTATCCAGATTGGAGCCTGAAATTACTGGAACTCAGCCTGAATTACACCTCTGTTTCCAATTAAACTGAGTATGATATGCACTTCCCCTACAACATTCATCAAACCATAACTGAGCGGCGATAGCTGAACCTTGGTCGAGGGATGTTGAGGGATGTTGATGGGATTGGCACATGCGGAGTGCCACTGGATAGAACAACTTCACTCTTAACCGAATTTGGGTTTGGTCGTTATCGTGTCCAAATCCGGAAATGTGTTTAGGATTGAGATCGCTCCGTCCTTGTCGTGCACAGTGAGACCGACCTAATGATTTAGCTATCCGTTCCGCTAATCTCCATTTGGCAGTTCCTGCGTGGCATTTCATCATACACCTGCCTGAATGCTGGCCCGTCGGGACTGCTTTTCCCATCAACCAAGCCTATAAAAATCCCCAGGTTGCTGTTTCCTCGTCGTACTTTTCACCAATGAGCCCAAGATTTGAGATTCAACTAGAACAAGACACATTCCACAAGAGTGTCTACGATGACACCAACTCCCTGTTCCTCCTCCGGGGGAAAGTACTCCTCGTCTCTTCATCCTCCTTGGGTGCTCGGCACATCTCATTAACCTTTCGTGGGGAATTCGTACTGAACAGAGGTCTACAAGCTACACGCAAGGTGCTTTTCGAACAGAAGCGGCACTTTTCCCTGGAGGAAGCCTCCGGACAACATACATTCGCATTCGAGTTTCCCCTTCCTGCCGACCTCCCCGAGACTGCCACTGCAAGCTATGGAAAGATCCAGTACAGCTTGAAAGCAGCGATGGAGACTTCGCTTTTCTGGCCCAAGATCACCGCCCAAAAGGACGTCTATATTTGTAGAGACATCGACCCCCTCGCATGTATGTCTTACAATACCCATCTAGAAGCCACATGGAACGATTTGGTGGATTACGAAATCATCATCCCCTGTCCAGAATACACGCCTGGCGACAGTATCCCTATCTATTTCAAACATCGCCTACTTAGTAGCAAGTGCAGACTGTTGGGCGTGTGGGCAGGATTAGACGAGAAAACTGAGTACAAAAAGATCCACAAAAATATCGTCACTGAAGGGGATGTGGTTAGAAGCCATCTGCAAACCAGTGCGAAAGCCATCGAGAGCAATTCGGACAGTAGCTTTCTCAGTATTCCCATTCCAAAATCCCCAAAGGAAGTCCATCTCCATTGTACAACACCCTACATGAAAGTCTATCACATACTATATGCCAGGATTCAAGTTGAGCTTGATGGTGAACTCCGAAGTATTCTGTCGATTCTTCCGATCTATATTGTCTCTAACACCAGCAATAGCTCCACACCGGAGGCCCTGAATGGTATGGACCAATTGCCCAGCTATTACGCAGTAAAACTCGACTGCCCGCCTGACTATTCCTCTTGTTTCGTAGTCTAGCATTGCTCCGGCATGTTATAGCATAGCTCCGGAAGCTAGCACATTCAACGTAACTGTCGCAATCTCGTGTAAATATATAAATAAACATCCGTCTGCCTCTTACTAATTCATTCCATGTCGACAATCATTCCGCACAGATCGGCATTATTCCGAGGGGTATTCCCAACCCTAACCCAGGTCTCATTCCAGATTTGGCATAGGCTAGATCAGCCGTCAGGTTCTTCCTCAATGGTATGACCAATGCATCAAATAAATAGAATCCCATAACTGAATATTCTACTTAAATAATACAGAGCAGTGACCAGTGTTTCTCAACCTAGCCTTGTGATGATCTTAAAAAGCAAAAGTCAAGCTCAACAATCTGATCTTCGATTTGATGTTATTTTTCATTCTGAAGGCAATTAGGCAATTTCTTGATTTCTGAATGAATCCAGTTCGTTCAAATCACACAAACAATTCCCAAAAGCTACAGGTGGATTCGGGTGTCACATCTGCGGAATGTCAGTGGTGATGAGCATGTAATGCCACGTGATGTGTTTATACACAAGCTCACTCCTGTTCAATTCAGGCATTCCAGCCTTTTTATATTCTTAACCATGTAGACATCCTGTTACACCTGGTTTCAAGGCAACAAGAATTATATAAGCCTTGTATATAGTTATAATTCGTTGAGGTTTTATGCACCAAATATCATTCAAATCTAATCTGGTGGAGAGATCAAGAGAAGCTCGTGTGTGGATGTGATATCACTTATCAATTTGATGTGTTCAGATGCATTGTTTTACATTTACATATACTTGACAGCTTCGGAATATCTATTAATTATTAGTATTTATATTGTAATTCAAGTGTTAGTTACCAAGGCCCAATTCCGGGTGCTGTTACGAGTCGAGCATACAACCAATAAGTTCCATACGATATACTAGTCAGGGTGCAGGCTACTTAATGATTGCGTATTACAAGTGCAGTATTACGAAGTTGTTTAAATGGGGCGAGTAGCAATCGACCTTGAGAAAATCTGGTGAGCTGTTGAATCAGTCACATAAATAAAAATGCTGTTCGCGTCAACATCATGATGTTATACCTAAGGATGCTCGAGATGTTAAGTACTATATCAACACTAGGCCGATATAAAAGGTTGATTACAACGATCCAAGCTCTTTCGACCAATATGAAAATTTACATCTTTTGTTATTTGCAGTGTTGAAAATTAGCAACAGACACTTTACAGGGAAATCCTTACAAAGCCCTAACAAGTTAAAATTGGTGATGTATGGGGAATTTAGCAAAGTTCTGAATAAGCCACAATGGGGGGGGGTACGACGCATGTAACTCATTCGGGTTGTTGCACTATACCCTTAACTCAGCACTAAAATGTCAATGGGCTGAAGAAAAGAGTCTGGGCACTTGGAAATGACTTGACATTGCAAGGATAGAGCAAGGTGCTCAAAATAGATTTGTCAAATAAAAGGTACGTAAGCGTCATTGAAACTACCTTGCAGTCTTGTGGTATATACCCACTAACAAGAAGTACAAAATTTTAACATCAATAAAGGTATATATTTCAAGTGCTCCAAAGTGCAACAAATGTAGGTCATTCAATTGGTAAGGTTTAATGGAAGAATGGTGTGCTGGCAGTAGTGTGAGGCAGTTGTTGAGTATAGATACTGATTGGCATGATGATGATAATGTGGTCATGGCTTGACATCAGTTGTGCCAAGTGTGATTAGTAGCCACATCGCTGCTTGACCAGCTGGACATCGGTCATGTTGGAGAATAGGTCAGTGTAGCTTGCTGAGTATTCATCGTACACCTTGACCCAGTTCTGAACACATTCCGTGCATAGCTTGTCATCCGGCACATCAGCCAGGTCCGCATCCTTGTTATCCTGCAGTTCCTCGCCTTCAACCAGGAGGCAGTATTCTTGCTGAGAGTTTTGCGTGCATCCAATGGCGATGAGTGGCTCATAGTTCTCGAGTACATAATCGATGGCGGTGATTGTCTTTTGAGATAGGTCTTGGGAGCATTCGGTTTGAATCTTGCTGGCAAGCCCATCGGTCACTGACTTGTCGCATCGTGGGGCAGTGCACATGGTGCTGAGGAGTGGGGAAAGCTGATCGATGTTGCTTGTGTCATAGTTTGTCCAATCTACGGATGTGGCCTCTGACCAGACCTGACTGAGCGGTAGGCACGGCTCGCCATCAGTCACAACTGAGAGCAAAAACTGCCTGCACGGAGCCGACAACTGACCGAGCGAGCTATCTACGGGTGCAGCATTGGCAGCCATGAGAGTGGTGGCAAACACAGCAGACAGGAGAGTGAGTTTCATTGCGATGGGGTGTAGCTGGGTAATACAGCGCTGGAATGTTGCTGTCCACATTCGATGGAATCCTGAGCTTTATAGTCACCGTGAGATGGGCTGAGTATCCAAGTGTTGGTGCCAGCTGCCGATGCATACGACGCCAAGAAGAAGGCTTTGCTACGGAATAGGAGTAGTAGTTGGCTTGGCCGGTTCAAGGGAATATCATCGGTATCGTACGAATTTGCAATCATTTCGAAGGCAATCAGGTATATTCTCGGTTGGCTTCAGTATCTCCTAAATCATCCGGGTTAAATTACATGATTTAAATGGAGGCAAATATTTTGTAAGGCTACCGTCTGTCCTTAACTATTTAGTTTTCCAAGTGCATGCAATTAGTAAGAGCCATTCCTGATGAAAATGTGACTGATTGAGGAAGGGCTAGGTTCAGTATTTGACATGTGGCTGGTTTCCACTAATTCCTTAAATTGCTAGTACATTGGTGATTTGATGGGGGGGGGTGGATTAGACCACAAAATGACAACTATTAGATTCCCACCACGAGACTGGGATTGTGTTCCGTAGTATCAATTGTACCAATGAAAGCATCTTGTCTGATACATAGATATATCGTTCACTTCTGTTATTATTCGACGTAGCAATACACTACCAATATTAAAGACAATACAAAATAAGTTATCAATATGTATAGTGCATTTGGAGCGCATTGCTCAAAGTTGAGCTGGCTAGCAGTTTATAATCTATGAATGTGATCATATGGTTATAGATAGAGTAATGTAATAACTGTGAGACCCCTTTAACGGCTAAAATTCGTGTTTTGTTGTGTATACGTAAGTATACCATATGTAGCCTACCATCCGCTCGTTTCAAATATGATCTCATCAAGGTGGGATGAGTAGAGATATTTTCGGTTTTGAATATAACATTAATGACCTTAGGAGATAATAGTCTCCGATACTTGCCACACAGTCTGCAAAGTAATCTCTTGATTAACTACACAACTAACAGGATTAACCTGCCCCTATATCATCGATAACATCCTCACGTGATGCCTAATACTGCCCAACACACCAAATACTAGGCAGATTTGGTACAACAATCTAATCGCAGTGATTTGAAGATATTGGTTACAACTGTAAATGGCTCAGTAAGAGGATACCATATATTTACTCGAACATCCACACGTTCGTTAAATCACTTACAAATCCACAGTGGTCTGGCTTATCCACGTATTTCACATCTCTCAATCCATCGCCATTACCATACGATATCCTCCTCTCAGGTTGTTCCAGGGATCCTGTTGATTTAGTAGAGCAAAAAGGTATATATAACATAGAAACCATCTCAGATAAGAGGATCATAGATTCTATTTATCATATATCCGACAAATGAATAATTTAACTCTACTGCTAATTCATGCTTCATGCAGTGGATGAATCACTTTTCCCGCCAAGATTGCCAGAAGATTGGCTAAGATGACTAATCAATCACTCTTCAGACCTATATAAGCCGTTCATGAAAAGCATACTAGACAATCAAGTGTCATGAGTCAAATAACTACAGTTGCAGTCGCTGGTGGAAACGGCGGCATTGGGAGGTTCATTACCGAGGCCCTTATCCGTAACAATTATCGAGTGACCGTTCTAACCAGAAGTGAAGGCACCAGCATACCAGGGGCCAAAACAGTGATTGTTGATTACCATAGCCATGCTAGTCTGGTGGAGGTACTTCGAGGGATCGATGCGGTTGTCTCTGCAATCTCAGGGGCTGCCATCCTTGATGGACAACTCCAACTGATCGATGCTGCAATTGAGGCTGGTGTTAAGCGATTTCTACCCTCAGAGTACGGAGTCGATCTTCGCAGTCTTGGGGACATCGAGTCCGAGTTCCAAATCCTATACGACTTTGAGTTGGCCCCCAAAAACGATATTCGAGAGAAGTTGATCAACCATCAAGACACCATTTCTTGGACATTCGTTAACGCTGGGATCTTTACCGACACCACACTCATCCCTGAGCTTGGTTTCGATCTTGCCAACAAGTGTGTGACCCTCGTGGGGGATGGTAATGCATTAGTGTCCTGGTCGAATCGTCACGATGTGGGGGAGTATGTTGCAGCTGTTCTTGCCAACCCGGATACTAGAAACAAAGAGGTGAACTTTGCCGCGGACACCAAGAGCTTGAATGAGGTGGTGGCTGACATTGAGAGAACACATAACACGAAACTCAGGGTTTCTTACCAATCAGTCGAGGAGGCAATTGCCACGGTCAACCAGACTACCTTCCCAAGCAAGTATGCGGCATTTATTGAAGAATTGAAGCGATTTCTTAGCTCCGGGTATAGCCATCAAAAGATCAACGACATCGCGGGATTCCCAGGCCTCAAACCTGCCACAGTTCATGAATATATTGAGAAGCTTCAGATAACTGTTGCTTAATAGTGACTTTTTCCATCCACAAAGCGGTGTTCAAACGACTACATCTTGATACTCTCAATAAACGGGTACTCGTTCAGCTCAGGGCTAGGATTAGCCCCTAAAGAGTGCTGATGCCAGGATAGCACTGTAGCACGTATACGAGATTATTGATTAGAATTAAAAATGGTTTTCACTTAAAAGTTTGTAGAGTGAAATCCATATGGAACTTCGTAAAACCAACCTGCTGTTAGAAGATTCAAGTAAATTTAGATGATTTCTAACCTCTCGATGTTTCCACATTTTGGAGTAACAAATTAATGATACGATCTGAATTGAAACAAATCGATCATGTGTTAAATTGTCAGTAATCCAAATTCATTGCAGCAGTGAAATATACAGCCTTTCGCTGTTTACCACGCACCTTTGGACCGAAAGCGCCGATTATCCATTCCAACATCATGAGAAAACCTTGGCTGCTTTGCGAACGATACCTTAAAGGTGCGAGTAATACTAGTGGCCCTTGAATACTTGAAAATCTAGTTTTGCAAGAAATTTTTCTTAATATTCTAGAATCTTGCAATACTAGTCATTTGCAATAGGAGCAAGTCATGTGTACTAACGCAAATGGAGTGCGTTTTTTAGTCGATGCCAACAATCATGAAGCAAACGCTTTAAGAATGATAGATTTATATATCTCATGTGTTTTAGGGGATGAAGAATGGCCAACTAATCAGTTAGTAGATTTTACAAAGGAAGCTTTGTGAAAAATGGATGTTGATAATGATAAAGGAATATATTCCAAGTGTTCCAAAGTGCAACAAGTGTAGGTCATTCAATTGGTAAGGTTTAATGGAAGAATGGTGTGCTGGCAGTAGTGTGAGGCAGTTGTTGAGTATAGATACTGATTGGCATGATGATGATAATGTGGTCATGGCTTGACATCAGTTGTGCCAAGTGTGATTAGTAGCCACATCGCTGCTTGACCAGCTGGACATCGGTCATGTTGGAGAATAGGTCAGTGTAGCTTGCTGCGTATTCATCGTACACCTTGACCCAGTTCTGAATACATTCCGTGCATAGCTTGTCATCCGGCACATCAGCCAGGTCCGCATCCTTGTTATCCTGCAGTTCCTCGCCTTCAACCAGGAGGCAGTATTCTTGCTGAGAGTTTTGCGTGCATCCAATGGCGATGAGTGGCTCATAGTTCTCGAGTACATAATCGATGGCGGTGATTGTCTTTTGAGATAGGTCTTGGGAGCATTCGGTTTGAATCTTGCTGGCAAGCCCATCGGTCACTGACTTGTCGCATCGTGGGGCAGTGCACATGGTGCTGAGGAGTGGGGAAAGCTGATCGATGTTGCTTGTGTCATAGTTTGTCCAATCTACGGATGTGGCCTCTGACCAGACCTGACTGAGCGGTAGGCACGGCTCGCCATCAGTCACAACTGAGAGCAAAAACTGCCTGCACGGAGCCGACAACTGACCGAGCGAGCTATCTACGGGTGCAGCATTGGCAGCCATGAGAGTGGTGGCAAACACAGCAGACAGGAGAGTGAGTTTCATTGCGATGGGGTGTAGCTGGGTAATACAGCGCTGGAATGTTGCTGTCCACATTCGATGGAATCCTGAGCTTTATAGTCACCTGTGAGATGGGCTGAGTATCCAAGTGTTGGTGCCAGCTGCCGATGCATACGACGCCAAGAAGAAGGCTTTGCTACGGAATAGGAGTAGTAGTTGGCTTGGCCGGTTCAAGGGAATATCATCGGTATTGACGAATTTGCAATCATTTCGAAGGCAATCAGGTATATTCTCGGTTGGCTTCAGTGTCTCCTAAATCATTCGGGTTGAATCGCATGATTTTAAACAGAGCTGTATGCCTTGTAAGACTACCTAGAACTATGCAATCCTCGTGAATAATGTTGCATAGCCTTGGATGTTCAACCAATGCGGGAGTCATTCTAGATAGAAGGTGAGGCGAATTGCCTTTAATTGAGAATTGTGGAATCAATATTATAATACGTAATGTACCAACCAATTATACGACCTCTAGTATCCTTGATAGTCATTCCGAGCGAGGTTACACCCTATTTTGGGAGAATCAATCATAATTAAATCTTGTCTGCGCAGTTTGGTACTGAGGAGTCGGCGCAATTGACTATCTATATATACATATATATCACTAGTAGTAACGTCTAGAATTTAACGCTATCGGTACATAGTTGTTTAGTATGAAATGCCATTTTATTTGTGGACCTATAGTGGCTCATGGTGATATGTTTCAAAGTTCATATTCAATACATTCAACTTGATTTGCTTTTGTCCTATCTGGGAATTCTTTTGCTTTGGTATGGATATCATCGATCAGAATTGGGACTTTTTTAGCAGTCAGAGCGGTTTCATCAATGTGGGCAGGACTTTCCAAGCGGGGTCCTCTGTTTACTATAACTAGCGATCATATCGTGTGGCTAGAGGAATCCATCTCATGAGGAAAGCGCCCTTCTAGACTCTGCAGGCTCTTAGTAGCCTTTTTCTATAAGTAGCAGGGTGAAACAGTGTGCCTCAATCTAGATAAAAAGCCACACGAGCCCACGTTTTCACATTGATAATTTTTGTGGCATCCACACATGTGCTATCCTTTGCTTGGAATGGAAATGGAATGCATATAAGTGGGTATACTATATATAGATGAAACCATATCACTTTGGTATCTTGGAAAGTATAATAAAACCCTTGTCGGTTATTTCTTGAACCTAAAGCCACACTGGTTCGGAAGCCAGAAGAGGGGCCTAGTTATGCATTTTAAGATAGATGTGTTCTTAATAGAGTAAAAGATAAAAAGAGGCGTGCCCGATTTCGATCTCCGACCAAAACCTGGCCCAATTCATCACCGAGACGGGTTGGATGTTTACCTTGATTGTTGCTCGGGTATTCAAATACCAGGATTCCGGAGTCCAAGGTAGAATATAAGTCGCCAGTCGAGCACCTTGATTCCGACAAGCAACAAAGTCTTTCTAACCACTTTAGAAAAACCTCTACTAAGTACTTGAAGCATGGACTCCAATATGTCTGAGGAAAGACGAAACGCTAATGACTCGAGGAACGTCAGTTATCCTCCATATGCCCTCTTTTGTACCCTGGTGGCTTGCATTGTGATGTTCTCCAGTGGTTTCACTACTTCCTCCACTAATATCAGTAAGTGAGCCAAGAAAGTGTCCTTGGAAGCGTTTTATTCATCTTGCTTTCAATTTAGCTTCCGATTCCATCCGGAATTGCCCCGAAAATAACATCAAACTTGATGGTAGATTCCCTCATTGCTTTGATATGGGCAGTTGGCTGTGGGGTTTCGCCGTAGGTAATTCGGCTCTTGGTGGTACTTTCGGATGTATGTTGGCCGGTTACACTCAGGAAAAGTATGGTCGTCGCCTTGCAATGATCGGAAACAACTTCTTCTTCGTGCTGGGTGGTCTTTTGATGGGTATGTCCATTAATCCGGGTATGTGGATTTGCGGTCGTTTCTTGATCGGGTTTGCTTGCGGTCACGGTGCTGTCATCCTGCCCACATACATTGGTGAAGTGGCTCCCATCAAGACCCGTGGTACTTTCGGTACCTGCAATCAGTTCAACACTGTCATCGGTATCCTGGTGGTTGAATGCATGAGTCTGGGCATGGCTACCTCAGTCGGATGGAGAGTTTTGGTTGCCCTCGTGGGTGCCTTTGGTCTTGTCCAAGCCATCCTTATGCCCATGTGTGTTGAAACCCCCCGTTACCTTGTCTCGATGGGTAAAAATGAAGAGGCTAAAGCGTCACTACAGAAATTGAGAGGCAACTCTGATATCGAAATTGAATTCCAAGAAATTCTGCAAGCTCGTGAGGAGGCCAAGAACCTTCCCAAAAACCTGAGTGTCATGGAAATCATCAAGGATAAGCACTGCACAGTCCCCTTCATCATCTGCATTGGTCTTGGTGCTCTCCAGCAATGGTCCGGTATCAACGGTATCATGTACTACTGTACCTCTATCTTCGGAGAAATCTACCATGACAATGCCAAGTACGTCACTGTGGGACTCATGGGACTCAACGTATTCATGACCATTGTCTCAGTCGTCCTCGTTGATCGTTCGGGTAGAAAGTTCTTGCTCCTTATCTCAAGTGGTGGCTCCGCAATTTTCAATATTCTCATGTGTGTCGGTCTGGAAGTCAACAACCATGGATTAACCGTAGCGTCCAGTAAGTAGCTCCTTTTGATATCAGCCAGGTACTTGTTATTAACCTTTTTGTTAGTCTTCATTTTTGTTGCCTTCTTTGCCGTTGGTCTTGGTCCAGTACCTTTCCTCATCATGACGGAGCTGATGCCTACCAATGCAGTTTCAGCCACCTCCAGTACCGCCCTTGCCATTAACTGGCTTTCCAACTTCGTCATCGGTCTCATTTTCCCAGCCGTCTCCGATGCCATCAATGGTTACATCTTCTTGATTTTCGCTGGCTGTTGCGTAGTTGGATTCATTGGAATTCTCTTCTTCGTGCGTGAGACCAAGGGTAAGAGTATCGAAGAATTGACATCCAGACATAGAGGTGGAGAGGAGTTGAGCGGTGCTAAGCAAAAGAACTAGAACCTTACTACTACATTATCCTGGAAATAATTTGTAAAATAAAGAATTCATTTGTGTTTATACATTCGTATTAGACTTCAAATGTGTTATTGCGATGCGTGCTGCTTACATCTAGCTGGTTATTCATCTGTATATTCTAAATCTGGCTTCATCCATTTTTCCGTTTGTGGATATTTAATCAAAGATTAGCTAAAAGTAAGCTGTTAGATTAGAGTAGTCAGTAATTAGCTAAAAGGAGCGAACAAAAAATTGCTAAAAGTGGACGTATGGATATGGGGTACTAGGTTGTTCTGTTGGATAGTGCCTGCCAATTTATAGTGTATATCCATATGGCTCAACAATTTTTATCATCATGCCAGTGGTAGGATACATTAGCTGGTACTTTGGCTCATTATTGCTTGGAATATTCAGGGCAGTATTATACCTCTTTAGTGCTACAGACACATCTCTCATAGCGGATATCTTCTTTTATGGATATAATGGCGGTTAGGGTGTAGGTGTTGTGGCAATGCTTAGGAAAAGGTAGAAATTGTTTGTAAAAACAGCCATTGTTGGGAAGGTTCACCCATCCTTAGCTGTGCCTTCACTTCTATGAGGCCTTGAAAACGATTGGATTATGATGCCTTTGCAGTATCAGGAAGTGCCATTACCTGCCAAGTTCTTGAGTAGAAATACGGTAATTTCATGAAACACCATGGATTGTAAAAGCACTTGATCAAACATCGTCGCCATTATTTCCACAACGAACCAAGGAATTGGCCAAGCATGGAATCATCAGGGCAATGAAGATTATTGGGTGATTCTGGTTCCAGGGCTACGCTAACTGTGCAGAGATGGAAATGATACACAGTGTTTGAATGCCAAAGTAATCATTGGTGCAGGTGCTCGGTTCTAGGCTGCATAGAAAGTATCAGCCAAACTAATTGCAACATTCATGCAGCAACTCATAATCAGTATATAAAGAAGTGATTGGAACATCTATATCCTCACCAGTCTGCCCTCCATGTCCATCATAAAATCCCTACTGTTGATCAGTGTTGCGATTGCTCTTACACACAATCCTGTTGCTAGTCAGGAAGTTGAAGATGGTGGCACTGCTGTTGCCAGCCAGGGGACTACTGATGGTGGAGCCGCGGTACCGGGCCCTGAAGCCGTTCGCTTGGAAAAGCGCTACGGTGGTGGCCCCGCTCTCTTCAGTTCTCATAGCATTGCAGGAAGTGTACCCGTTATTCAAGGTAATCCTCTGAATCTGGGAAAGAGTAGCAAAGGAAAGAAGCATGGGCATGGGCACGGTCACGGTCACGGTCACGGAACTGCTGGAAAACGCGGTCCGCGTGGCCCACGTGGTCCACGTGGAAGACAGGGGAAGCGGGGGAGACAAGGAAACGAGGAAGACCTGGTAGACCAGGCAGACCAGGCAAAACAGAGATCCATGTTGTAAATCACTCAGCTCCTCACCTCCCTCACCTCCAACAACTCCTATCCCTGAACCAAAACCTTATTCTGATGATGTTCCCCCGGCCACAAATTCTCATACGGAAGATGGTGCCTCTCCGGCTGAGCCAAATTACTAGTTGCGGGAATAATAAAGAACTGAGGGATTGACGGAAATACATTATAATTACTATGAGCAGCACATCTATTCAATAATACAATCATTTGCCACGATGGTGGTCAAAGATGTTGTTTATCTAAAACATTTCCGAATTTATTTCTCTTTCTCGATGCCACACAACTAGACTTGATACGCATAAATGAGCAGGCATTGAATTGTGATTGAAAGTATTTGTCTCAGCTCATTGCACCAAGATACTTTGCCTATATGTACCTGACTAGTGATCATTGCACCAAGATACTTTGCCTATATGTACCTGACTAGTGATAATACCAGTAGCGATGGTTCTGGAATCACCGAAGCTAGCATGCATTAATAATGGAAATGAAACGGTTCTGGATACGGAATGGAGGTAATGGCCAGGATGCTACTGATTCTGACAGTGTTTAAGTAGTCAAGAGCTTGTGCAGAAGCGGAGGCCCGTACTATTTTTGGACTAAAGTATAAAGTCGCCTATACATACAAATATAATCCAGTAAACCATACAATGGCAAATATGGGGGGAAAAGGCGTTGTTTACTCAATTCGCGAGGCAGGGGGTGAACTACCAATCGTCATTTTTGGCTAAGGTTGGGTTGATTCTGATAGTTAACACACTGAACTGTATCTTGGCTTAATGAGACTGAGCAGGAAAAGGAAGGGGCACTTGTTTACATATGGAATACCCCATGTTTGGCTGGTCCATAAGGGGAAAGATGTAGGTTGGTATAAATAGAGGCTCTAATGAGATATATCAGGGCATCCACTAAGTGCTATATCTCTTTTTATAATAGAATGAAATTCTCCGCTCCTAGAATCTTGTGCTTCCTCTCTGGTTTGGCAGCAATCAACGCTGCAGCTTTCGATCAGAGATTGCAAGCTAGAAGCGGTGGGGCCTATGATGTGACGGATGTATTTGGTGGAGGTAATGGCGGTAGTGGCGATTCTAACGGCAATGGTGGTAATGGTCATGGAGGAAACGGAGCTGGTGCCTATGGCTCGGGAAATGTCGGCAACGGAAACCAAGGCGATGGAAACGGTGATAACGGTGGTAATGGAGTTAGCGGAGCAGGTGCTTATGACTCTGGCAGTGGAGATATTAATGGAAAAGGCGGCAACGGCAACGGCAACGGAGGTAATCGAGATGGTAATAGCGGTAACGGAAACGGTGGTAACGGTGCTGGCGCTTACGACTCTGGAAACGGCAGTGGTGGTAATGGAAATGGTGGAAACGGCAGTAACGGTACCGGATACAATAATGGCAATAGTGGTAAAAGAAATGCTGGTAACAGGGCTGGTGCCTATGACTCTGGAAATGGAGGCAATGGAGATGGAAATAGCGGCAGTAGCAACGGTGGCAACGGGAATATAGGAAACGGAGCTGGTGTTTATGACTCTGAAAACGGAGGAAGCGGAAGCAGCAGTAACGGCAACGGAGTCAATGGAGATGGTAATGGAAACGATGGCAACGAAGCCAGTACCTATGGCTCTGAAAATGGTGGAAATGAAAATGGCGGTAATGGAGATGGTAATGGTAACGGTGCTGGCGCTTATGACTCTGGAAACGGAAACGGTGGTAATGGAAATGGCAGCGGTGCTAGTGCTTACGGCGCCGGAAACGGGGATGGAAATGGCAACGGTGGTAGCGGTGAAGGTAAAGTTGGCAATGGAGATGGTAATAACGGTAATGGAAACGGTAGTAACGGTGCTGGCGCTTACGACTCTGGAAACGGCAACGCTGGTAATGGAAATGGAGGCAATGAAAACGGTGGAAACGGAGCCGGTGCTTATGACTCTGGAAAAGGAAATGGTGGTAATGGAGATGACAATGGAAACGGTGCTGGTGCTTATGACTCGGGAAATAGTGATGGTAATGGCAATGACAATTGTCAGTAGCACATAGAGCTATGGTAGAATGATAATGCACTTATAATCCCTATCACCCATTGCCTAATCGATATTACTTCTTAGTGCCATATGGGGATATCTAGTACTATATAGCTATAGGAGTTTATTTATGAAGAATAGGGTTGGGGGAGGGGGAATGACAATTTCGGATACATCTGTACATCATTCTAGAGCCAAAAAGATGTGTTAGTACAACAACAGTGCTTAGACTTTGTCAAAGCAATAAAACAATACATAGAAGATGAGAGTTACATGGGAAAATGCTCCTGACAAATTCTTTAAGATAGCAAATTGGATGTGATATTTAACACGAGTAAGGGACCTGGTCATTGACACATGATATAATTTTCTTGTTGCAAATGGTAAACTTCACCAACGACCTGCAGTATTTTCGTAAGCCCTATTGTTAGCAGAAACGTACGTTGAATCTGCCAGCTGCTGCGAATAATATATGCTGGGACAACCTAGTAAGAGGAGAAAGTCGCGGGTTACAAATATTTTATCTTATGCGATCTGTTAGGAGGTACATCTGGTACAGTCGGAATCAATTCAAAATCAGCTTCCTAGTAACTATGGGGGTATATTCCATACAGTATGGTTCTGACGGGTATTGCCTTTTACTTGAGTCGAGGGAAAATATATAGCAATCCTTTATAGCACTACTACACTACAATAAACGTATGCGTCTGTTACATATACATGGATGATGCTTCATTACTATGGTTCAGGAAAGGTAGGGTTTCAAGTGCCCTATCCATGTTTTGGCTCTGTTAGGTTCTATGTATTAGATACTATGTCGTTGGGTTTGGGCTTGTTCCTAATATGTCTTAGTACAGCTTTGCATATTGTACAGTTTTTTATGATACTCAGTCGTTCTAGTTTCTGTTAGTCTGTTTATTTTAGCGCTGATCTGCTTTACACATCGATTGCATACTGTGTCTTAAGTACCACAGCGAGCATATATGAACATCACACGGTGACATACTATAGTCGATCATCTGTATGTCGCTCAGATATTGTATAGTTATGAAATCCAGGCCAGTTCCCGTCCTTCTGTTTGGTGTAACAAGGTCTGTCCTTTATTTTAGCGTAGGATCTACTTTTTATACATTTCTCGATCATTTGCATACAACTTGTCTTACTTTAGCCCATCAGTCTTTGATCATCTTTGATGATTTTTGGTGTTGACGCATCTCTATATGCGACAACTTGCTGCCTGTTCTGGTCGGGATTCAGACTTTCATAACATTTTCCCCTTCTTCGATTGATTCTTCTCCTGAAGAATCCTCGTCTTTATGGTACCAAACCTTCTTTTCGGGGAATGGTCCGCCTTGCAATGCTATTTTTAGTCTGTCTCGGTGGACTAACGTTTTCTGAACTTGGCCACTCATATCTACGAGCTGATATGTTGAGAATGGCATTATTCTACTTACAACGAATGGGCCCATCCAGTACGGTTGAAACTTCTTGTGGTCCTCCTTTCGTATTAGAACCTTTGTTCCAACTTCCAGCTCTTGGTCACCTACATTTTTATCGTATCGCAATTTCATTTGTTGACCTTGACTTTCAAGTCTTTTTATCACTTCCTCTCGTTTGTGGCCTAACGCCTCCAATTCTCGTATTCTCCATTCTGCTTTATCGTCTTCATTGTCGAGATTCCAGAGGTTTGGCCGTACTGTGTCACCTGGGATTTTTGGCTCTCGTCCATATACTAAGTAGAAGGGTGAATACCCTGTAGCTACATGGCATCGTATTCGACACGCAAAAAGTGCCTGTTGCACGAATTCATCCCATTTGTGGCGTGCACCTTGGACGTAGGTTGTTAGCATTCTACAAAACAACCCATTAAAACGTTCATTCACCCCATTAGTTCTAGGGTGAAATGCCGATGTTTTTAAGTGTTTAATTCCTTGCATCCTAACATAGCTTCCCATTACGCCTTCAATAAAGTTTCGCCCTCTGTCGGTAAGTATTTCTTCTGGGCAACCAAACTGTAACAGTATTTCTTCATATAAGAACGTAGCTACCTCTTTTGCTGTAGCTCTTCTTATTGCTTTAGCAATTGGCCACTTTGTGGTGTGGTCTATAGCAGTTAGTATCCATTTGTTACCCTTTTTTGTTTCTGGCAACCTTCCGATGAAGTCTAAACTCCACCGACTAAATGCTGGGACTTGTGGTAATGGGTGAAGTTGTGCCTCTTGTTTTCTTCCCGGCGTGGCTAACTGACAGTCGGGGCAGAACCGAATAACTTTTGCAATATCTTGAGTCATATTTGGCCACCAGGCTCGAGGCTTCAGTAAGTTTAAGACTCCTTGCACTCCTAAATGGCCATATGCTTGATGATATTTGCAGATTAGATCTGCGCGCAATATATGTGGGCAAAACGGGATTTCTAGGTCTTGTATTTTTCTGTACAAAACTTCTTCATTTATGCAAAACTTGTCTGCTTCCTGTCTTACTAATTCTTTAACTTCTGCAGGGATCTCTTCTGGGAAGGTTTGCTCCTGTAGGTATTGAGGTATTAGAGTTGGCCAATCCGACGCATCTATCATGAGGATTGTGTTTTCTATTGTCTGTTCTTGTGTCTCCTCTTCCATCCTGGAGAGTGCATCGGCTACTTTATTTGAGCTACCTTTTATGTAGGTGATCTCAAAATTGAATTGTTGCAAGTATTCTATCCAACGCAGCATTCTTCTTGATAAGGTTTTTTGTGTATTAACAAATCTTAGACTTGCATGATCTGTTCGGATAATACACTTTTTTCCTTCTAGGTAGCATCGCCACACTTTCAAACAGACAATTATTGCCAATAACTCTTTTTCGTGTGTTGGATAATTATGTTCTGCTGCTGAGAGTTTTCTACTTTCGAACGCAATTGGATGCTCCTGTTTGTCCTGATATTGTGACAGTACTCCCCCTACGGCCCATAGTGAAGCATCGGTTGTTAAATAGAAGGTTTTTGAATAATCCGGGCTTTTCAACACTGGGGCGTTTACTAATGCAACCTTTCAACTGTTGGAATGCAACTTCACATTTTTTTGACCAAGTGCACGTCCTTTCTTGCTTTAGTAAGTCCGTCAGTGGCGCTGCTATCTGTGCAAAGCCTGCTATAAACTTTCGGTAATATGACGCTAACCCTAGAAACGATCGTAGCTTGGTTATCGAGTTTGGGTATGGCCACTCTTCTATTATCTTTACTTTCTTATTGTCAACTTTCAGGCCTTCTGTGGTAATCACATGTCCTAAATATTCAATTTCTTTTGTATTGAACTGACATTTTTCCTTGTTTGCTACTAATTTTTCTCTTCGCAAAATATCAAAGACAATTCGCAGATGGTCTTGATGTTCTGCTAGTGTTTTGCTATATATTAATATATCATCTAGGTATACTAATATAAATTGATCTAGATATTGATGAAAAATGCTATTCATCAATGTCATAAAGGTGGCCGGTGCGTTGGTGAGTCCAAAACTCATTACCACAAACTCGTAATGACCGTAGCGTGTGCGGAATGCTGTTTTCTCAATATCACCTTCTTGAATTCGGATTTGGTAGTAGCCGCTTTTTAGATCTATCTTTGAAAACATCCTTGCACCATTCAGGTTGTCAAACAGTTCGTCAATTCGGGGGAGTGGGTACTTGTTTTTGATTGTCGCTGAATTTAGGGCTCGATAGTCCACACACAAACGAAGTGACCCATCCTTCTTCTTAACAAACAATACCGGTGCTCCAAACGGTGATTTACTTGGTCTTATATAACCTTTCTCTAACAATTCAGCTAATTGTTTTTTTAATTCTTGTAGCTCCAATGGACTCATTCGGTAAGGCTGTTTTGACACCGGTGAGCTGTTTTCTAGATCAATCTTGTGATCCACGCTTCTTTTTGGTGGTAAGCCTTTGAGTACTTTGAACACATCTTGGTACTCATCTAAGATATTTTGGATATCCTGCGTGTTGTTGGTTTGCTTGGTGTCTTCATCTAGAATGCTGTATATAATTCCAACATTGCTTTTGTCTACTTTCCTTGCTGCTTTAGAAAGTTGTGACTTTGTAATTACGAGTACCTCCTCTTCTTTTAGCAGTTCTGTGTTTGGTTTACAGATTACCTGCCGCCTCCCTTCCTCATATACTGCCACTTCTTGCGTTTGCCAATTGATGACAGGATTTCGTTTGTACAGCCATGGTTGTCCTAAAATTACATCAAAGTTTGCATTGGTAATTATCTTTGCAACCACTTCATCGCTGTATGTTGGAATGCTCCATTGAAAGTTTGTTTCACTCCCAATTTGTATGGGGCTTTGTGCCGCCAACTTTATATACTTTTTTCTAGTTGGTTGCACTATAAGCTTCAGCTGCACTGCCAACTTTTTGGATATAAAGTTATCACTTGCACCACTGTCTAGGATAATCTTCACGGGGCAGTTGTTTACTTGGGCTACCCATTGAACAATTGGTCGTGTCTGCTCCTCTTTTTGCTTGTTAAATTGATCCACCATATGTATAATATGTTGGTCCTGTATTTCGTTCAAGGTTTCTTCAGTGTCCTCATTATCCTGTTCAGTAGCTTTACTTTTCTTCCGGTTGGGGCACTCAAAAAATCTATGACCTTTCTTATTGCATTTGAAGCACAAGTTATGTTTGATGCAATACTCCTTATCTTTTTTCTTTGGTGTAGACTTCTTGTCAGCTTCATGTGCTTCTTTTTTTGTGCTGTGTACATTATCAAACATAATCTGGTCATATCTTTCTGCAATCCTGTGGGCCTCTTTGAATGAGCTTGGATCTCGAAGCTCCACTTCTTTCCTGGTGGACTTTCGGAGTCCACGTACATATCGATCCAGTATTTCATCTTCCGATATTCCATCAATTTCTAATAGAATACTTTTGAATTCATTGGTATAGCTGCTAACTGTTCCCTTCTGGACTAGCTGTGCCAGTTTATCTCGAGCATGTTTAGTTGCTGTCACAAGCTTGAATTCTGCCTTCAATTCTTGCTTAAACTGGTTCCACTTTTCAATTTCAACTTCAAGTCCTTCTTGGACCCTCTTCATGTGAGACCTCCACCACAATAGCGCCTGTCCCCTGAACAGACTCGATGCATAATCAACCATTTGCATCTTACTAACGTTTGTGAATTTTAGGTATTTTTCAACCTGAAAAATCCAAGAATCCACATTTGACTTCCCGTCAAATGTATCAGGCTTTGCTAACTTTGCATGACCGGATTCCAAACTTCCATATGCCTTCAGAATATCTTCTTTAGTAGGCAACTCTTCCTGTGCACTATACTGTGCTTTTAGCCACTGGTTCTCTTCTTTCAATTCTTGTAATTGCTCTCGCAGCAATGCATTGATGTCTTCACCAGGGCTGCTTCCTTTAGTACTCTTGCTAGTACTCATTTTCTTGTAGTTTGGAGGATTATTTGTTGTTTCGCTGCTACCAAATGTTATGAAATCCAGGCCAGTTCCCGTCCTTCTGTTTGGTGTAACAAGGTCTGTCCTTTATTTTAGCGTAGGATCTACTTTTTATACATTTCTCGATCATTTGCATACAACTTGTCTTACTTTAGCCCATCAGTCTTTGATCATCTTTGATGATTTTTGGTGTTGACGCATCTCTATATGCGACAACTTGCTGCCTGTTCTGGTCGGGATTCAGACTTTCATAACAGTTAGCAATTGGGGCGTTGGCCTAATGGATAAGGCATCAGACTTCGGATCTGGGGATTGTGGGTTCGAGTCCCATGCGCCTCGTGGATATGTTTTGGAATCTTCATGATATGCCATTTCTGTCCTTATGCTTAGCTACAGCTTTGCGAGTTTGCTTTAACCTCTTTGTTCACTCTAGATGTTTACCTAAAGAAAGGTATAGCAGTATACATGGCAAAATGATGGACTTGATCGATTCTCTATCAAAAGTGTGGTCCTTGTAAAAGATATGAAATCATGAACTCACCCAGGAAAACCAAACAAAGATTTGTATTCGATGATAATGATTAACAGGACTTTATCTGCAGCGAGTGCCAGTTAGACCATTGTTCGGGAGTTGTAGCGTAAATTGGATATTCCTCTGCTCCATGTTCTTACATGCTAGTAATGCCACCATATAAAGTAAACTCTTGTGATGGTTTCGCTATGAATGACAGTATGAACAAAACAGGTGCGGTAATGAGTACAAAAAAGTGCCTCATTCAATGGGCCTGCCAAATAACCGTCATAATCACTTTGCCTGTGTATACAGCTAAGAGTAAGGAAGAGAAATCTCTTGAAGAAATGAGTACTAAAGCCACTTTCATTGTTTTTTAACATTCAGTGGCTTTATTGAACCTTTCAAAAGGGGGTTGTTTTCTCAAAAAGCTCAAAAAAAGGGATAATTTCTGGTAGACCGGAAGGCGACGAGCACCCGCACATATTTTTTATGAGGTTGGTTCTCTGGAAATTCCAGATGGAGGTAATTGCTTTGGTAGAATGTTGTGCACTCTATAAAATGAACGGTCAAGCACAGCACACTGTACATATACAGCATTCCCAAAATACTCCTACTTCATTTAATGTAGTTGTATTAAGATTTTAATGAACTCAATGTATAGCATAAGTAAAATGTGCAAGCTCATGTAATTTGAATTAGCTACAATGCTTGGAATTTATGCAGATTTGAGAGGTTTATCTTTTGTAGAGCATAAAGCCTGGACCTTACTATACTTATAGTGCAGATTGAACTGATATTTTGGTAGTTTCCAAGGTCTTAAGAATGGCTATGTTTTGTTACGGTTGTAAATGGAAGTCCTGACTAAACAACGATCTCTTGGGAATCCGGTGAGGGTAAGAGTCAATCTAGGGTATGAAGGAGAAGATACTTTGTACATGTATAAGCCTGGCTGTAATAGTTATTCATAGATTACTTACATATTGTGTGCTAAACTAGGCTTTAGTGATGACCAGGAATAGATAGGGTTTTGTCAGGGTAACTCTATAGGTGTGCAGATCAGCATGGTCGATCTTTTACCGATATAGATGATTGACTTCTATTGGGTGGTTACTACTTATCCTAAAGGTATACTTTACGCTGTAGCAAACGTTATGATATCCGGGTTTGTCCTTGTCTCTTAGGTTAGTGAAACAAGGTCTGTCTTTATTTTGGCTTAAGATCTGGTATTTAACACATTTTGCAATTGCTTGCCTACAGTCTTGTTTCATATTGGACCGTCTGTTTACATATACTTAGGTGCCACTTGGTGCTGACACCTCTATATATGCCTAGCTTCTCAGTTCATTCAGGTCAGGTTTCGGACTATTATAACAGGGACTGTTACGCGGTAAAACAGTTTGTAGTAAGAGAGAAGGCTACTACTATTGCAGGGCGAAGTAGGCCAGCATTGAAAGACTGAGATATTTATTGCAAATGATGGATGGTGTGGCTATTTAAGAGATGATGTTCTTCCTTTGTGTCAAGGATCTATATCATAACTCTCCTTTTTCTTATAGGAATAAAGTGATACATATATATTTGTGAGGGCTGGTTACCTAGCTTTCCTTATTTGGTTTTTCTTCGCCCGCGATTCTTTACGTTATATTATGTTACGTAATTAAAGAGTAATGTCCTTTAAATAGTACGTAAATAGATACCTTGTATGTTATCTCGTAGATTTAATGGGGTAGTGTGAGAATGTCTCTTAAAAGGTTAGGATGGTGACTTGTAGAAATATATTCAACCTAATAATCGTTTCTACCACTCTTTCTACTTCTGACCAAACTTTCTCTTTATTTGATTGTTTGATTATTATTCATGTCTTATTCCGAGTCTGGTGAATTGCCTTCTTTACTTTTCCCAGGCTACTAAGTCGTCTTTGCATGCGTTGATCTCACATAACATTGACTGACTCCTTACTCTGGAGAATTGTTACGTACTTAAAGAGTAATGTCCCTTGAGAGTACGAAAATGGATAACGTGTATGTTATCTCGTAGATTCGACGGGGTAGTATAAGAATATCTGTTAAAAGGTTAGGGTGGTGACTTCGTAGAAGTATATTCAAGCTAAAATTCGTTTCTACTGCCTTTTCTACTTATAACCAGAACTCCTTTTATTTGATTGATTGTTTGGTATTTATACCTTTTTGTGAGTCTGGTGATTCGTCTTGCTTTGCTTTTCCCTGGCTACTAAGTCGTCTTTGTATGCGTTGATGTCACTTGACATCGAGTGACTCCTTACTCTGTAACAGAATTTCAGATAGCCTGCTTAGCGCAGTGGTAGCGCGTCAGTCTCGTAAACTGAAGGTCGCCAGTTCAATCCTGGCAGTAGGCACAATTTTACATCGATGATGATCAATTTTGACCAGGAAATTATTGAAATTCCCATAATTCCATTTGCTTATGCATACACATGATATAAAACGCTGTGGGGGCCATTGCGTGTGTCAAGTTCTTCGGAACCTCTGACACTTGAAAAAATTGGAACGATACAGAGAAGATTAGCATGGCCCCTGCACAAGGATGACACGTAAATCTTGAGTGGACCCCTCTTCGGAGGACATTTTTTTGATAGTCTATTATCTGAATTACCCAGAATATTGCCTAAAATACGTAGGGTCAATTGTAGCTTAAGGAACTACGCACTACCAATGTAGATTATGTAGTAAAGTACTAGACTAAACAGTATTCTTTGACTCGTTCATTGATTTGGAACTATCAATTACAAAGTGGTATATATAAGCTTATTAGAAATCTCTACATCAAACTACATACTTGGAATTCATATGATAACCTGCTGGTATTCAAATGTTATTTTGTGCTGGCATTCAGCTGGTGTTCTTCCTTCAGATTTTTAGTTCCAATTTTTGTCAAAGTAGTGTGGACCTTGTTATCAAATTTGTATGGACTAGGAATATGGGAGTGAAAGTCACCAAGTTGGTGAGATCTTTATGTTGTAAAAATTTGTAATTCCACCTAAATATTCACCAAACTCAGTCACTATGATCCTTACCTACAAATCTTAGAGAATATTGATCAAATTCCTTGTTAGGATTTACTTAAAATATTTCCACCAAACTACCAGTTACCCAGAACATGAGAATTCTCAAAGTTGTCCAAGCAGCCCCAAACCTTGCAAACATGCTCTTGGGACCTTCCTAAACCTATTCCACATGTTTGTTATGCCAAGACCACATAAAAGTACAAACACTACTCTGTCATTCAATGAATCAATAAGTGAAAATTGTTGTAAAAATTTGTAATTCCACTTAAATATTCACCTAGCTTAGTCACTTAGATCATTACCTTCAAATCCTAGAGAATACTGACCAAATTCCTTGTCCAGATTTACTTGGAATATTTTCACCAAAATACCAGGTACCAAGAACATGAAAGTACTCAAAGTTGTCCAAACAGCCCCAAACTTTGCACACATGTTCTTAGGACCTTCCTTAACCTATTCTATGTGCTTGTTATGCCAAGACCATGTAAAAGTATGAATACTACTTTTACATTCAATAAATCATTAAGTGAAAACCACATAATCTACTTGTTCTCCCAAATCACTTCCAATATCTCCAAGGCTCTTTCAATAGGTTATTAGCCCCAAGCTGTCACTCTCTGCAATGTCTACTACTG